>CAUYSK010014063.1:0-53467 GCA_963575035.1 Avahi laniger | reverse complement strand
AGCAGCCCAAACAAAGAGAGACAGGGAGATTTGACCTTTTCTCATAGTAAAATTAATCCACGGTACATCTTATCGTACATCTTTCCAATCATGTTTCTTTTTCTTTTCTTTTTTTTTTTTTGAGACAGAATTTCGCTCTTGCCTGAGTTAGAGTGTAGTGGCATCATCATAGCTCACTGCAATCTTAAACTCCTGGTTCAAGTGACTCTCCTGCCTCAGCCTCCCAGGTAGCTGGGACTACAGGAATGTGCCACAATGACCAGCTAATTTTTATTTTTTATTATTTACTTATTTATTTATTTATGGAAGAGACAGGGGTCCCACTATGTTACTTAGGGTGGTCTTGAACTCCTGGCCTCCAGTGACCCTCCTGTCTCAGCCTCCCTAAGTGCGAGGATTATAGGCATGAGCCACTGCACCTGGCTTCCAATCATTTTCTATGCATGATTTTCATAGTTACAATATCAATTATATATGCAGTTGTGTTTTGCTTATTAAACACTATTACTTAATCATTTCCTTATGTTACTAATACTCTTCTTGAGTATAACTTTTAATAGCTGCATATCTCACTGTTAATGTACCACAATTTTTTACCCATTGTCCTGTGATCGTAAATTGCATTTAATTTTTTTTTGCTATTTTTTATTTAGCCTTTTGCTGTTGCAAACAATGCTGTAATGAACATCTTTACGCATTAATCTTTTTTTGTGTGAAATGGGATTCACATAAAAGTTGTGAAAATATGACTGGGTATTTTTTTAATGTACTTAAGTAGAGATTGGTGAATTAGTGACCTAAAAGTTGTAAATTTTGCTTAAATTGACTGTATTTTTTTTAAAAGGGTTTTTTGGGTTCTTTTTGTAAGCATGAGCATTTACTTATCACCACCAGGAGTAGACTCCTTTTCTCAGAGAATAGTTGGGCAAATATCCTGCAGCCTGGTACACAGCCTGCTTTTTTGCATGTTTCCGGGGCAGGGAAAGACACTGGGGATGGGGCAGAGCAGGAGAGTTCAGGGGTTCAGGGGTTCAATGGCAATCTGAGTTCAGGGGTTCAATGGCAACCTCTGCCGTGACCAGAAAATGTAGGAATCTCTGCAAAATACTTTGTAAAAATCAGTCTTTCCTGCCTTCCAATTAAATGATGTGTTCCACAAAGGTGGAGTGGCCTCCAGAGCTCCAGGTACCCTTCACCCTCTTGTAGTTATCCCGGACGGTATGGTTGTGGGAGCTGGGAACCCAGAACAGCCAGGTGCGGGCCAGGAGTCCAGGCTCTGGCCTGGGTGGGAGTAATCCCCCAGCTTGGCACCCAGGAGCTCCAAAGGACAATTTGATCTGAAAGCTCTTGGGGCACGCTTTCTAACACAGCTGTTAGAACACACTCCCTGTAAACAGGAAATGCCTTGGGAAGTGCAACTGAGTACTTCTTATTTTTATTTTTTAAGAAACGATCAAAAAGCCTGAGCACAGGGTGACATTTATCTGGCATTGCAGTTGACAAGCTAGAGCTACTTCCTGACAGCCCTGGTTTTATGTTTGGGCAATTGTGTGCCCACTGCTGCTTAACAGGAGCTTGAATATTCTCAAATTAATCTAGAACTCATTTTGCCTCGTAAAACAAGTGTGTCAGGCAAGGCAGTTGTACTTTACATAGCTCATTTTTGCTGTTGTAGAAAAGAAAAAGATTTACTAAACCCTAAACCAATATTTAAACACCTCTGGGCTTGGAATCTGGATAATTTAGCACTGGGCAAAAGAAAAAAACACGTAAAACAGAGTATAGGGGAAGCTCAAGTTATTTGAGAAGCATCAGGAAAGGCTAAAACGAAGAGCTGCTGACTTCTGGGAAAGACTTAGCTGCATGGCGGCCACTGTATTCCTCTACCCCTTGTGGTCTACCCCCACTCCAGTCCCTGCCACATACCATTTATTTCAGTTATGCAGCCTCAGGGCCTTTGCATCTCCTCCACAACATTCAGAATGCCCCATTCCTCTCTTTTCCCTTCTTTGTTTGGCAAATTCCTGCTTATCCTTCAAGGTTGAGATGTCACTTGATTTGGTTATTGCATGAAGGCAGCATACTACAGCGGAAAGAACTTAGACTCTAGAGTGAGACACAACCAGCTACAAATCTTGGTTCCATTTCTCACTAGATGGATGACCTTGGACTAGTTAACTTGACTTCTGTGAGTCTGTTTCTTCCGCAGTTAATGAAGCTAATACCTCACTCACTGGTGTGTGTGAATATTAAGTCACACAACTAAATAAGGCAGACCCTCAGTGAATGTCAATTCCCTTTTTCTAGTCCCATCTTCCAGGCTTCCCTGAATTCTCTAGGCAGCATCGTTTTATTCAAAACTTAGGAGTATGAGCCTGTGTCTTATCTCTGAGTCTGTAATATCTATATAGTATTCAAATTCTTCATGCCATGCTTAAGTTATGGGGTTTCCAGATGGAAAGACGAATGGAATCTACTTACTGAATTTTTAACTCATTAATTTATTCAACAAATATTTATTGAATGACATCAGATGGCAGCTAATCCTATCATTTGTGTTCTTGCTCTGTTTTTTCTTCTTTTAGAATAGGGTTTCTTGACTTCAACGCTATTGGCACTCAGGCCAGAAAATTCTTCGTTGTGGGGGTGTCCTGTGCGTTATATGACATTCAGCAGCGTCCCTGGCCACTGCCACTAGATGCTAGTAACGACTCCCCCGCCCCAGTTGTGACAATCAAAAACGTATTCAGACATCGAGTGCCCTGATTGAGAAAAACTGCTTTAGAACTTTGTTCCCTGGGTTATTCCCTCTATTGGCTCCTTTCCCTCCTAAAAATATACTATTTTTTCCCGTCTTTGAAAACAAACCAGTCAACCACAAAACCCTCTTCACAGTCGAGCCCCCCACAAGTACAGGCTGGCTCTACTGTCACTTTCCAGCCCCTCCCTCACCGGCTGCAGTCAGGCTCCCCCCACCCCACTTCATAAAGTGCTCTGGCAAAATCGCTACCGATAAGTGACAAAACCCTGTGTCCTCTTTGTGCTGTTCATCTTCATTGCCTCTGTAACACTTGACACTTGGTGACTTCCAGGATGTCTTTCCTTCATGGTTCGTCTTTGACCCTCCTTCACAGACCCTGGTAGTGTCTCCTTTGCTTGGCCTCTTAAAATTTGGCATTTCCCAGGACTCTTTTCTTGGTCATCTCTCTTCTCTCTTCCTGGGGCACATTCGCTTATTCTCATGGCTTTAATTCTAATGTAAGCATCGATTCCAAAGTTTTTAGTTCCAGCTCAGAGATCTCTCCTGAGTCCTAAACCTACACATCCATTTGTGTCTCACAAACATCTCAAAGAGAACTTATTGTTCTCCTATTCCCAAAGTTGCTTCTCCTCTCACCTTCCCACAGCCGTCTCATCCATCCAGTGGAGCACAGCGAAAGCATGAGGCCCTGGTGATGCAGATATCTGGCACTTTAGGAAAGATGTTCGCCTTAGGCTACCTGGCACGAATGGTCCCCAACTTATAATTTTTCAACTTTGTAATGGTGCAAAAGTAATATGCATTCATTAGAAACCATGCTTTACATACTGATACAAGCATTTTGTTTTTTACTTTCAGTATAGTATTCAATAAATCACATGAGATATTCAACAATTCATTGTTAGATAGGCTTTGTGTTAGATAATTTTACTCAACTATAGGCTAATGTAAGTGTTCTGAGCATGTTTAAGGTAGGCTAGGTTGGCCAGGCACGGTGGCTCATGCCTCTAATCCTAGCACTCTGGGAGGCCGAGGCAGGCGGCTTGTTTGAGCTCAGGAGTTCGAGACCAGCCTGAGCAAGAGCGAGACCCTGTCTCTACCAAAAATAGAAAGAAATTAATTGGACAGTGAAAAATATATAGAAAAAATTAGCCGGGCATGGTGGCACATGCCTGTAGTCCCAGCTACTCGGGAGGCTGAGAAAGTAGGATCGCTTGAGCCCAGGAGTTTGAGGTTGCTGTGAGCTAGGCTGATGCCACGGTACTCACTCTAGCCAGGGCAACAAAGTGAGACTCTGCCTCAAAAAAAAAAAAAAAAAAAGGTAGGCTAGGCCAAGATATCGTGTTTGGCAGTATAGGTATATTAAATGCATTTTTGACTTACAGTATTTTTGTCTTATAATAGATATAATCCATCGTAAGTTGAGGAACATCTGTAATGCAAGGCCGAGTACACTGTTCCCCTTCTGTAGGTCCTCTTCATAACCCTCTGACTCTGGGCCCACATGGAACAGTGAACCCTACATGACATTAAATGAAATAACCTTCATAAAGCACCTGGCACCCAGCAGGTGCTCAGTATATGTTAGCTCCCTTCCCTACATGGTATAAAATATACTTGGTCTTTCTTCCCAGTTCCTTTCATAGAGCTCCTAAAACCCCTGGAATTTTCTGGGAGACAGGAATATCTTTTGTTATTCAAAATGAGCCTCTTTGATAATGTCTGAGTTTATGCTAATGAGGTGACTTAGGGTGAGGCCCTCAGATAGCCTCAGGTTGGGTCAGTCACCAGCAAGAACAGGTGATTAGAGGATTAAAGGTTTGGACCTTTCAGCCCACCCACCAGCCTCCAGGAAAGGGGGTTCGGGGCTGCACATGAAGCTCTGTAAACACTTTTGAACAAGAGTTGATGAGCTTCAGGCTGCTGAACACGTGGAGGTGCCAGAGAGGACACTGAAGCTCCGTGGCCCCCCACAGCTTGCCCTGGCCATGTGTCATCTGGCTGTTCATCTGTATCCTTTGTAATAAACTGGCAAATACGTTTCCCTGAGTTCTGTGCGCCATCCTAGCAAATTAATCAAACCGAAAGAGGGGCTCAAGGGAACTCCAGTTTGTAGCTACTTGGTCAGAAATACAGGTGGCCCAAACTTGCAATTGGTGTCTGAAGTGGGGGCAGTCTTGTGGGACTGAACCCTCAACCTGTGGGATCTGACACTATCTCCAGGTAGATAGCATCAGAACTGAACTGAATTACAGGCTACCCAGACGGTGTCTGCTGCAGAATTGCTTGGTGTTGGGGGGGAAACTCCATAGACGTCTGGTCACACAAGTATTCCGTGTTGAGTGAGTAGAGAGTAGAAAAAAAGTTTTGTTTCGTTTTTTTCTTTTGTACCCTGTTATTCTTTCTGGGAGACACTCCAGAACACAAAGAGCTGTGTACTGACAGTTTATAAGTGACTTTTTTTCTTGTGTTCTCTAAAATTGTTTTCCATTGAAAATGAACTGTTTTTGCAACTAGAGAAAAAAATTTTCATCGAAATGCTCTTATACATATACCTGACCATGCCCCTCACCTCCGCTGGCTGCTCATTGTCCTCCTGGTCAAGTCCAAGCCTCCGAGTATGGTTCACGGGATCCTCCGTGAGGTGACCTTGATCTAGCTGTGTAACCTTATCTCTTGCTCTGCCACCTCCCCCATTCACCCCACACTCTGGCAACGCCAAACCTCTCCAGATCCCTGACAAGCCATGCTGTTGCCTGTTTCTCTTTGGGACTCTCTCTCTGCTTGGTGACCCACGCCCTCCACTCCTCCCCTTCCATCCAGTGCCCACACACAAGACACACACTCCAGGTTATCCAGCCAATTCTTATTTCTCCCCTCCAAGTACTAACTCTGCTTAACTCCGGAGATCAGACAAGATTGGGCGTGTTCAGGGTGGTATGGCTGTAGACCAAGTCTTATTTCTCAAATTGCAGTTCAAACACATCGTCTCTTAACCCTTTTCTTATTGAAGCCTCCAAACTAAAAGTAAACATGCTCTGCTTTGTGACTCTTGTGCATTTAGACATTTGTCAGGGCACCTAGGACACTTGATTTTATTTATTCATTGACTTATCTTGTCTCCTTCTAAGAGACTGTGGACTCCTTAAAGGCAAGGACTGTGTCTTTTATTTGGCATACAGGAGATGCTCAATTAAGTTTTATCTAATGGAGAAGTACTGGAGTAGACTTCAGGATGGGAGGAGGGGATTGAACTAGGCCCATGGCCCTTACTGCCTTTTTGGGGTCTGACATTGCATCGTGGAAATGAGTGTAATTAAGTGGGGTAAAGAAAGAAGAAATTATAATAATAAAAGCCAAGCACTTTACATGCTTACCATTTAATCACTGATTTACTTGGAAATAAATATTATTATTTTTTATATATGGGAAATTGAGACGTCAGAGAGGTTAAGTGACTCACCCAGATTGAAGCAGCTACCAAACTTCCAGAGTCAAAGCTCCTAATCTAACTTCAATAACGTATTTGATCCTAAAGTTTGAACGAAGCCCTCAAAAAATCTATTCAAGGAGAAATTACTATCAGGTATCATCTTGACCACTTAACATGCAAGAAACCCAGGTTCCTGCGAAAGAATACCTGGATGTCAGCTGATTAATTCAAGTTTTCAGGGTCTGAAATTTTTGCAATTCCTTCTTGATATATCCTCCAACTCTAGAAAAACACTGAAAACATAAGCTACTTGGAGTTCTTGGATCCGTATCTGATTGCCCCATTTCCATGGGTCTCAGTGAACAAGGAAAATCTGACGTGTATGTGGCTGAGTACCTGGAAGTGACCTCTTCTTGGAGCATTGGGAATAGCCCTGGTGATATGGGCTCTAATAAAGATGTTCATCTTAAGTAACCCAAAGTTGAGTCCATTCTTCTTTTCCATGCTCTCTCTTCCCGAAGCTCTGGCTGCAGGCTCACGTGGAGGCCTGCCTACCTCCTGGTAGCTTCGTTAGTGACTTCAGAGTCTGTTTGAGATCAAGTGGCCTCCAAGCTGGCACCAACACCCATTATACTCTCCAAAGATAAGGAAACCAAACATTAGCTAGCTGGAGCAAACAGTGCCATAAACACACCCACACCTTCCTCCCTCCCTCTCCCCCTCCAAAGGAGCAGTGAAATGCCACCTCTGTCCCTATTTGGATAGAGAAATAAGGAACTAAACACAACCCGCTTAAACCATTTAAAGTTGCTTTAACCCAGAGGGGTTCTCTTGCAGAAAACCTACCAAGTCAAGTGCTTTCCTTCAGAATTTCCTTCAGAAATTCTCCAAATAACTTTACCTGCTTGAACACCTTAACTGGAGGGCCCCGAATTATGTACATACTTACATGATACTGCAATTTCTAGTCATTATATACACGGATATAGGACCCAGTTTATCAAGTATTTTCTAGCCACTTGATGTATGTGGTTTTGTGTCTTGTGTATCCAATTAAGTTATAACACCCCCCCCACCCCGCCCCCTGTGGAACTAGCGACCTATTTCTTCAGTGTTGCCTGGTATGGTCCTCTGACCAGCAGCATCAGAATCAGCTGGGAGCTTGGCGGAAATGGAGACTCTCGGGCCCCACCCTAGACCCACTGAATAAGAATTTGCATTTTAACAAGATCCCCAGGTGATTCATATACACTTTAAAGTCCGAGATGCTCTGGGCTAGAATGTTGTTTATTCATACATAAACTCTTTGTGATCCCAGTGTGGTGAATGGTATGTAGGGCCTGTCCAGTTTTCTCTGTCCCTCAAGGTCCTCAGGTATAAGTAATTATTCTTAACTCTAATGATTCCCTTCTGCATGTTTTTGTATATATTATATGTTTTTTTCAGTGCCCTGCTCAGATGTTTCTTTTCTTTTCTTTCGTTCTTTTTTTTTTTTTTTAAGAAACAGGGTCTCGCTCTGTTACCCAGGCTGGACTGCAGTGGTGTGATCATAGCGCACTATAGCCTCAAACTCCCAGGCTTAAGTGATCCTTCTTCCTTAGCCTCCCAAGTGGCTGGGACTACAGGTACATACCACCATGCTGGACTATTTTTTTTTTTGTAGAGATGGGGTCTTGCTATGTTTCCCAGGCTGGTCTTGAACTCCTGGGCTCAAGCAATCCTCCTGCCTCAGCCTCCCAAAGTGCTGGGATTGCAGGCATGAGCCACTGCATCTGGCCTCGGATATTTTTATTAGTAGTAATAGTAAAAAGAACAAGAAATATTAACTGAGCATTCATATGCTAGGTGATTTATGTGTATTATTTCTTTTAATCAACATTTATTTGTTGGGTAAGGCTGCCATAACAAAATACCCCAAATTGGGTGGCTTAAACAACAGCAATTTTTTCTCACAATTCGGGAGGTTAGAAGTCCAAGATCAAGGTGTTGGTAGGTTTGGTTTCTTCTGAGGCCTCTCTCCTTGGCTTGTAGGTGGCCACCTTCTTGCTGTGTCCTCACGTAGTCTTTCCTCTGAGTGCACATGTGTCCAGTGTCTCTGTGTATCCAAATTTCCAATTCTTATAAGGATACTTTGGAGGTACTGGAGGTTAGACCTCAACATATGAATTTGGAGGGGGACACATTTCAGCCCATGACGATGATAACATGGCTTATTATTGTCATCCCCACTTTAAGATGGAGAAACAGAAGCTTAAAGAAGTTCAGCAACTTGATCAATGTCATGTAACTAGTAGGGATAGAACCGGAGCTGTAATTCATTTGTTTACTCATTTATTTCACAAATATTTATTGGGTTTCCTCTATGTGGCATGCATTGTAGTCAGATATAGAGATAAAGAAATCATGATTCTTGCTCTCTTAAAACTTACATTTCTGTGGATGTTTATTTTGGAATCCATATGCTTACCCTCTCTACTACTGCAGAGATTCATTTTTGTGTAGCCACACATCGTTATTTATTGCCAAATTCAAGAGAACAGTATAGCAGAATTGCTCACCTTCCAAACAAAACCAGGCTCTGAATCTGGCTTCACGAAAACCCATCTGGGGCTATATTTGTTTCAGGTCAGTCTCAGCTATTTCCTATGGTGACCAATTCATCCCAGTTTGCCTGGAACTTTTCTAGTCTTAGCATGAAAGTTCTGTGTTCCAGGAACCTCTTTGGTCCCAGAAAAACCGTGATAGTTGGTCACCCTCCTATTTCCTAGCTTGGGCCTTGATAGGACAGAAGATGCGGAAGGAGCAGACATTGCATAAATACAGCTCAATTTCAGAATCACGGTGGATTGATGAGGTGCTGAATCTTTAGCTTCACCCAGGCCTCTCTCTGCTGCAGAAGTAGAGGTAATCTGTTGTCTCCAAAGATGGGAAGCGAATCAGGGAAGAAATAGAATGTCTCAAGCCTTGTCTATTCTCAGCATAAGCATGCACACTGAAAATGAACAAGATGATCTCCTGAGCTACCTCAGCCTGAGGATCCAGGGATTTCTGAGTTCCAAATATCCAACCATCCCTCCGTAGGTAATCTCAGTTTCAATGAACAACATGTGAGAAACTCTAATGTGGGAAACTGTGGGGCAGCCCAGGCAGTCCTCTCTGGATTTATCATCTTGGGGAGAGCAGAGAGCTGAGTGCTTTTTAATGCAAGAGCCCTTGGAACGTGGTGAAAGGAGCATCTGAAAGGCAGCCAAATCCTATCGCATGATTGATTACCGCAGCATGGCCCTGCTGACCTGCTCTGATACTTTCCTGGTGCTGATGCATCTTTCTAAGGCCCACTGTGTCTTTGCAACCCACTCAGAAGCAGCTTCTGGCAAGTTCCTGCATATGGAAATGGTGGGTTTCTCAGCTGCAGAGGTGCCAAGGGCACTGTATTCCAGCCTCTGCCTTTTGTCACTTTGTTAGCTCACAAGGCTTCATGAAGGGATCAGGGAATAACGACTACTCAAGGAGCTTCATAATTGGCTAAATCAATGGAAGCTTCCAAATAAGAAATTTAGCCTTTTTGCGAAAAAAAGAAAAAAAAAGCCAAAGTGTATACCAGTTTATCTATTCGCCAAATTCAAGGTTATGTATAGAATTGGGGCTATACGTTCTCTGGCAGAATGGCCTGTCACAAAATCAAGGGTCTCCCATAATCTTTCTGATTTCAGAGAAAGGAAATTTCTTAGCCATTTTCTTAGTACCTCATCATCTTTCTTGTGTTTCAAGCTAGTCAAGGAATTAACTGATACATGTTTAATTAAGAGCTTACTGTGTGCAACTGTGGTACAATAAAAATATATTTGGTCTTAGTCCCCTGTTCATGACAAAGAGTTCCTAAAACCCTTTGAATTTCCTAGGTGATAGGAGTGCCTTTTGTTATTCGCAAAGAATCCCTTCAAACGACACCAGAATCTATGCTAATGAAGTGACTAAGGTTGGAGCCCCTAGATATCTTCAGAATGGGGGCTGTCACCAGAAAGACTAAACTTTCAGTCCCAACCCCTGACCTGGCCAGGGGAGGGGGGATGGCAGAAGATGGGTAATATTAATAAAAACTCTTAAACAGTGGGATGCTGGGAGCTTCTGGACTGGCGAGCACACTGGTGTGCTGGGAGGATGGTACAACCAGAGAGGGCACGGGAACTCTGCAAGCCCTGTCCCGTACCTTGCCTCGTGCATCTCTTCCATTTGCCCCTTATGAATTATATCTTTTTTCTTTTTTCCCGGAGATGAAATCTTGCTGTGTTGCCCAGACTGGACTCAAACTCCTGAGCTTAAGCAATCCTCTTGCCTCAGCCTCCCACGTGGCTGGAACTACAGGTGTAAGCCACCACGCCTGGCAGTTGCATCTTTTTAAATACTGTGAATGTAAGCAAAGTGCTTTCCTGATTCTGTGAATCATTCTAGCGAATGATTGAACTTGAGGGGGAGTCCTGAGAACTCTTGAATTTGCAGTCAGGTGGAAGTGCAGGTAGCCTGGCCATCTGAAGCATGAGCAGTCTTGTGGGATGGAGCCCTTAACCTATGGGGTCTGTGCCAGCTTGACTAGTTAGTGTCGGAATTGAATTGAAGTGTTGGACACTGCTATGCTTTGTTTGTCTCCACCAAAACTCTTGTTGAAACTTGGTCCCCGTTGGGCCATTTTGGGAGGTGAGGCCAAATGGGAGGTATTTGAGTCAAGCAGGTGGATCCCTCCTGAAGGACTTGGCACCATTCTTGCAGTACTGAGGGGACTCCTGCTCTGGCGAGACTGGATTTGTTCCTACGAGAGTGGGTTGTTATAAAGCCAGGATGCCCCTCAGGTTTCCTTGTCTTCACATATATACACTTCTCCTTTGACCTTCTCTGTCATGTTGTGACACAGCATGAAAGTCTTTGCCAGAGGCTAAGGCCATAACCTTGAACTTCATAGTCTGCAGAACCATAAGCTAAACAAACCTCTTTTCTTTATAAATTACCCAGCCTCAGGTATTCTTCTACAGAAATACAAAATGGACGAAGACAGACACCCAGTTGGTGTTGGAGAATTGTAGTATCAGTGTGGAAAACCCCCACACATTTAGTGTCAGAAAATATCACTCAGTGATGAACACACTTAAGTACCAAGGGGGAGACACAAAAGTAATAGATGGTCACTTACAGAATGACCTCCTTTAACCTTAATTACCTCCTGTCTCCAAATATAGTCACATTGGGGGTTAGGGCTTCAACAGATGAATTTGGTGGGGGCGGGAGTGGGCACACACAATTCCGTCCATAAAAGGGTTGTCATTTTACTCTGGGAGAATCTCAAGTTAGTAGTAAGCAGTTCATCTTGGCAGTGATGAGACTTTTAGCAAGAACTGGGTTTGCCATTTAAGGACCTTCTACTTTTAGCAGACAAAGTTCTGAGCTTCACGGGACACAAATATTACCCCAAACCTGTCTTCTACATGGTGTTTAAGTAACTCACACATCTTACACATCCCCCAGGTGGCACGTCCCCCAGGAAGATACCCAAACCACCTTCCCTGCAGGTGAGTTGAGTGCCCCTCCTCTCTGCACGCACGGTGCTCTGTGGATAAATCTTCCCCTTGCATTCGTGCTGCAGTTCTACAGTGGAGTTCATCTACCTCCTCCTCCGAATGGTGGACTTCTTGAGGGCAGGGCCTACATCTGGTCTCATTCACGTTTATATCCCCGCACCCTGCTCAGTGCCCATGACCCAGTAGATATTTGATACGTATTTGATGGATGAAAAACCTCCTAAAACTGCTCATACCGAGGCAGATATGCCATGAAGCTAATGAAGAATGAAGTTTAGTGCCAGGGTCCACATCTGCACGAGGACCTACTTAGTTATTTTGGGTTCAGAATTTAGCATTCTTTCCCTTAAAGAGACTCCCCTATGCTCACCCTCCACCCCACAAAAAAACCCAGCCAAAAACTAATATAAATTTTAGGCTCTACAAAACCTGGGCATGTCCCTGGGTTGCTGAGATAGGGTGTGGTTCTCTGCTACAGTTAATATTTCTTCCCTGTTTGCCACTGAAGGACTGGGAAGTACCTCTAATACATTCCTCTGTCCCTGAGCCTATTTATGAGAGACATAATCTTGTCTCTCAACCATCCTTTGATGGAAGGAAATGAAAAAGCTGGAGCTGTGCCTGGCACCACGGAATACACTGACTTCTAAAAATCACGCTAATTAAAGACAAACAAGATCCCCAAGTAGGATTCCAGGAGTTTTTCCTCACCAACTATTACTCATGATCTTTACAGAGAGGAGAAGTATGGCCACCTAGGTCAGCCCTCACACCCTGTGTCCCTTTAGTTTAGGGGCTCAGTCGTTTGCCGGGACACTCAGCTTTGGAGGGCAGTAGTTGTTTGCTCCTCAGAGCCTGCAGCATTAGGGACTGACCTTTAAGTCCCTCCTTGCCCTCATTCCTCATACTTCTCCAATGACAAGTTTAGCCCACCTGACCTCTCGTAATGTCACACCTTAGCCAAGTCTCTCTGCCCCTCCACTTTCACTGCCTTGGACTCTTGCCTCACTTTTGCAACCAGCACTAACTGGTCTTGCTCCTTCTATTCTTGCCCCTCTTCCATTCACATTCCACATGACGGCCAGAGTGACCTTTTCAATACTCCCCGCTGCTCAGGAGGCTTCCATGTTTGAATCCCTCAGTAGCTCCCTTTTATGTTCAAGGTGAAGCTCAAATTCCGCTGTATTATACACAAGCCCTTCAGACCTGGCTGCTCCTCACCTTTCCCTCCTCATCTCCCTCGCTCCTCACTGGACTCATCATACTGTGTCACTTGTAATTCCGTGAAGGTGCCGTGCTCTCTCTGCTCCCTGGACTTTGGCACATGGAAGCTCCCCTGCCTGGAGGTTGCTCCTACTTCCTGGCTCATCTCTTCCACCTTCACTGTAGATTAGTGCTGGCCAGTAGAAATAGTATATGAGCCATATATTTATTTAATTGTAAATTTTCTAGTAGTCACATTTTGAAATTTTCTTTTAAATTTTTTCCACCTTTTTAGAGATGGTGTCTCACTACGTTGCCCAGGCTGGTCTTGAACTCCTGGCCCCAAGCGATCCTCTTGCCTCAGCCTCCTGAGTATCTGGGACCACAGGCATGAGCCACAGTGCCCAGCTTCTGGTAGCTGCATTTTAAAAATTAAAAAAGCACATGGACCCTACAAAACAACAATAATATATTATATGATGCAACGACAAAAGTGGAAGTAGTCCTATCAAAACTGTAAGGTTGTATTTAATGGAAAAATATTTCACACTGCTTCAGTTTTGTATTTAAATTAGTTAATATTAAAAACTTGGTTCCTCGGTCAAACTATTAAGGATATGAAAGGACATTTCATATCCTTAATAACTGCATTGGACTAAGGGCCACCTTATTGACTAGCGCAGGTTTAGACTTCACTTTCTCTGACATCCCCGTCAACATCAGGTCCTCTTTGTTACGTTGACATTACTGCAGCATTCTGTGCTTAATTCCACCACAGCGCTTATTGCACAGGCATATGGTTGCCTATTACCTGTCTTTTCTCTTCATTAGACTCTGAGCTTCTTGACCATGAAGACTTTGGATTACTCATCTCTGTACCCAACAATGCTGGCCTAAGATAATTGCTTGGTTGGTTTGAACCTGGTTGAACACCTGAACGGCAGCAATCTTCGCTGGGCCTACAAGGCCCTACTTGCTCACTCTGACCTCATCTACTACCACGCTCCCCTTTGTTCACTCTGCTCCAGCCACACTGGCCTCCTTACTATTCCTTAATAACCTGAGTACGAACTCACCTCGGGGCCTTTGCACTGTGTTCTCTGTGCCTGGAAAGCCCTTCCCTTGAGGGCCAGTTGGCTTTGCTTGCTCCCTTATTGCATTTCCATGTTTCATTAAAGTTGCTTTCCCTGCTAAGCCTTCCATAGATCTCATTCCACTAGTTGTTTTCTAATTCCTTAACTTTATTGTTCATCACAGTGCCCATCACCACTTGGCATGTTATTTATTTAGCCAATTTGGCTCTTCCTGCTGCAAGTTTCATGAGAGCAAGCACTTTATCTGTGATGCTCAGTGACGTATCCTCCCAACTTAGAATAGTCTCTGGCACCTAATGGTTGCTCAATAAATATTTGTTGACTGCAGGAAAGTTAGACTATCTATAATCACAGGTGAGCCTAGGGAAAGAGAAAAGACTATAAGATACTCAAAAGCAGAGTTCCAGAAATTTCTCTCTTTTCAAGTTTTGCGATGTCCAAATGGCCTGGGAAATCACCCAATGACCAGCTTTTCCTTGGTGTATGGTGCAAAAGTTGCTGCAGGAGAAAAAGGATGATTATGAGGTTTAGGAGCTTGAGGCTTCATGAATATACCCGATTCTCTGCCCCCAAAACTGGGGAATTTCTGATTCTCTAAAGGCAGAGGTGTTAGTGGGTGGAATGCAGCCGTTGGAAGCTTCCATGGCAGTTGGTAAAGCCCACCAGTTGGACTGATGGAAGGGACTCCAGAAGGACCCATTGAGTAGCAGGCCAGGTAGGAAAGCTCCCAGGGAGAGTAGCCAGACTGGACAGTGGGCTGCCTGAGTCCTGAGAGGCAATGAGTCATAGCAGAAAATGTAGGAGCTGGGAGGAGCTGGGTCTCAGTCTCTACTCTGACCACTTTGGAACATCAGTCAGTGATGTGGGGCAAGCCACTTAATGAATGCTTTGTCTTCACTTGTAAAATAGAGATAATTTGTATCTCACAAGTTTGTTGTGAGGATGATGTGACACGATATATGGAAAAATGGGCCAGGCGAAGTGGCACTTTGGGAAGCTGAGGAGGGAGGATCATTTGAGATCAGCAGTTTGAGACCAGCCTGGGCAACATAGTGAGACACCATTTCTACAAAAAAATAGAAAAATTAGCTGGGCTTGGTGGTATGAACCTGTGGTCCCGGCGACTCAGGAAGCTGAGGCAGGAGGATCACTTGAGCCCAGGAGTTTCAGGTTGCAGTGAGCTATGACAATGTCACTGTACTCTAGCCCAGGCAACAGAGCAAGACCCTGTCTCAAAAAAATATTTTTTATATATATGTGAGAGAGAGAGAGAGAGAGAGAGAGAAGGCTCTATGAACTGGAGAGTGTTTGTTTGACAAATACAAGTTATTAGCTCTGGAGACATTTTCCTATGAGTTCTCTTGTCTGCCCACCCTATACTTTCACTCAGTGGATTTTTTGATTGTATAAAACTCAGGGCTCTTTATTTTGTTATAAAACTAAGGCTCATTCCTCCTAAATGTCCCTCAGGGTTCAGAAAAACAAATCTCAATCTGGCCTTGGATAACCATCATAATTCGTGACTTAAGGAGTCACATCTTAGCATTTCCAAGAAGACTGTTTTCCAATTGTTTCATATAAGACGTTCATATGCGAATGTCTTAACTCCCCAGAGAGACTGTAAGCTACTTGTTGAAAGAGCACAAATTTAGGCATTCAGAACTGGGCTTAGGGTTTAGCTTTGCTATTTACTAGCTGTGTAAGACTTTGGATAGGCTACTTGATCTCTTTAAGCCTGACTCTTCCCATCCACAATATCGACATCACAATAATCCTTTCAAAGGGCTGTTGTGAGAATTAAAAGAGATAAAGCATCAAAAGTTCTTAACCCAGTACCTGGTACATAGTAAGAGACTAATAACTGTACCTTCTTAACAATGGTTGCCAGCACAAGCCTAGACACTTACTAGCACTGGACTCTCTGGAAACAGTTGACTGATTGAAAACTGGAAGTAAAGCAAAGAAAGCAGAATAATTCAAGGCCAGTCTTGGCTTTAGTCTCCCAGCCTATCAAGAGGAACTGAAAGGTTTATGGCTTTCTGGCCCAGGCAGAGACTTAAACAGCAATATAAAGGCAATTTATTTTCTTGTGTTGATAACTGATAAATCTCATTTTAAATATGGCAGTGGGTTTAGGTAGAGGAAGGAAATATTGTCAATATTAGTCCTGAAATGTTGTGGGAATGCTTGCAGGACACAGGCATGGGGCAGCATGACACATTTTCTAGGACATTTCCCAATTTCAATTCATCTGCCCCATTTTCAGATCACATATTTTGATTTTTGTTCAGAAAATCTGATGGACACAAAAGTAGGTGTATGATTGTACATTATCAAAAATGATTAGCATTATATTTATTTGGTTATTTGCTTAATTTATCTACACATTGTTAACAGGTTTTAAACTTGGATTGAAAAGTCTGGGCCACAGGTGAGTGGCCCTGAACTAGGGCTGTAGCCATGGGAAGGGACAGAGGGGATCAATTTCAGGCACATTTCTGATAGACTTGACCCAGCTTGGGAGCCCTCTTCAAATTACATGTATACACATGTGTACACACACATGAGAGAAAGATTCTACTAATAGGGAGTTCCATAAACGAGAAGGAGAAATCACAAAAAACTCAACAGTAGTGAGAGGTAAGAAAGAATAGTAATGGCCCATGATTGAATAAAATTCTGTGACCATCTGCTCTGTCTTTGATCTGACCGTGTGGCCTTGAGGTAGAGCCTGTAACCTCTGTCTCTCCCTCCTTCCCCCAATACACACAATCTGCTTCTTTGTCAGATAGGAAATTAATAATAGCAGCCTGCTGGGCACCAGATCATCCATCTAAAATTAATGATTAGGTAGAGAGGAGCTTTGAAGATGGAAAGTCCTATTATTTTCTCCTTTAGGGTGTGGTCCTCTTTCAAGTCAGCCTTTTTCATCGGACACAAGGCCAAGCTCAGCCTAGCATGGGATGGACGTTCAGAGGGTGACAGCACTCTTTCACCTGGAGTCTGGGCCAGCCAGTTTTTACAGGGGGAACACAGAGGTAGAGCTGATTGGGCCACATGTCCTGAGGCAGGAAGGGGAGGACTGGCAAGGGTTTGGGAGGATGGAGGGAAGTTGACTAGGTACATCTTCCTTGGTCTCCAAAGCAATCAGCAAGTATTTGTTAGGTAATAAGGCTGGCTACCAAGGCCTTCTTTCATTATGTTCTGTACAATTCATTTATTCATTTACCCAGTGAGTATTTATTGAGAACCTACCCTAGGCCCCAAGAATATGACAACAATAAATGAAACAAGCACCATCTACCTCTGCCTTCATTTTCTTTGTTAGTTCGGCTCTAAGGATGGTATAATGAGGTTGGGCTTGGGTAGGGGTTGGGTGGGGTCCTCTTTGATGATTCTCATGTCTTCATGTTGAGAGAATGCTAGACTATTTTGTCAACCTTACCACTAAATTATAATCTCTGAATTTCCTATGCCTAGCACATAAGAAATGCTCAGTAAAAGAGTGTTGAATGAAAAAAATTGACTGCTCTGAGAGGTAGTTGTTTTTAATAGTTTTTCTTTTCAAAGGGAACCATAAACGATTTATGAGAAGCAATTTTTAATTCCCTGTTTGATGTGTCAAGAATCTTTGATCTTGAAGTGTGTGATTTGACAAGTGCTAAATTCCATTGTTCAGATTTGCAGAAATAGTGTTGTAATCCTAGCACTCTGGGAGGCTAAGGAGGGAGGATTGTTTGAGCTCAGGAGTTTGAAACCAGCCTGCGCAACAGTGAGACTCTGTCTCTACTAAAAATAGAAAAATTAGCTGGGCATTGTGGTGTGCACCTGTAGTCCCAGCTACTCAGGGGGCTGAGGCAGGAGGATCGCTTGAGCCCCGAAGTTGGAGGTTGCAGTGAACTATGATGATGCCACGGCACTCTACCCAGGGCAAAAGAACAAGACTCTGTCTCAAAAAAAAAAAAAGAGAAAACAGAGTTGCAGAAATAGAAGACATAAAGGCATACTTGAGAGTAAATTTATGCTGTATCTTTGATTTCACAGCAACAGGTGACCCAACACTCAGTCTCTCCCAGCATTAAGATTTGAAGCCATCTTGTAAGCCAGACCCATTTTATGGCCTGTAGCCAAGTAAAGTAGGGAACGTTTTAAATCCAGCTGTCATTGTATTTCTCCAAGACTAGGAAGGCAATGATAGCAAATGGAATGTGGATGTTTTAAATATTAATAATAATCTTTTCATTTCTGTATAATGCTTACACTTTTCCAAGATATTCTTTATGTCATTGGATCCCCTCTGATTTTGTCACATGACAAACAGGATAGATATTATGATCTCCTTTCTAAAATAAGGAAAAGGTGGCAAGGCGAGAATAAATGATTTACGTAAAGACACACAGCTGGTTACTGGGAGCGCTGGAGTAGAACTCAAATCTCTTGATAGCCAGCATTATGCTTATTTCCACATTCGGTTATGGAGGCCAACTCTAAGTTCCATGAGGACAAAGACGTTTAGATCACTGCTGAATCTTTGTTTTTTTTGAGACAGAGTTTCACTCTGTCACCCGGGCTAGAGTGCTGTGACATCAGCGTAGCTCACAGCAACCTCAAACTCCTGGGCTGAAGCAATCCTACTGCCTCAGCCTCCCGAGTAGCTGGGATTACAGGGGTGCACCACCATATCCAGCTAATTTTTCTATTATTAGTAGAGACAGGGTCTTGCTCTTATTCTGGCTGGCCTCGAACTCCTGACCTGAAGTGATCCTCCCACCTCAGCCTCCCAGAGTGCTAGGATTACAGGCATGAGCCACCGTGCCCAGCCTACTGCTGAATCTTAAATGACTAATAGTAGGTGCTCAATAAACATTAATGTATGAATAAATTGTTTCTTTCTTTGTAATTCTTTGAATTTGTTTTAATTGCTATGTTTCTAACTTCTTAAGTTAGTTGGTTAACTCATTGATTTTTGCATCATTTTCTTGATAATATGGGCAATTAAAACTGTCCATTTCCCTCAAATACTAGTTTAGTTATACACTACAAGTTTTGATGTGTATTTTCATTATTATTATTTATCACTCAAGTCTAAATATTTTCAAATTCAAAATTTCAAATATACATTTTTAAAAAATTATCTTTAAAAATTTGGTGTGTACTATAATTTAATTGCATTGTGTTCAGAGAACTTCATCTGTGTGAAACTATTTCAAATATGTTAGGCCATAATTTGTGATCTAGTTATGTCCAATTTTTGTAAAAGTATACTCTTCACTTACTGGTACTATGTTTTATATATAATCAGTTTGATCAAGCTTATGGTGTTGTTTAAATAATCCCTTATTGGTGTTTTAGTCAGCTGTTCTATCGGTTACTAAAAGAGGTATGCTAGAATCTGTCACAATGATGGTTGATTTGTCAATTTTTTTGTCATTTTGTTATTTTTTACTTTATATATTAATAGTTTGAAGCTGTGTTATTAGGTACATAAGAGTTTAGTAGTTTATATTTTCCTTTTCAATGAAAACATTGATTATGTAGTGACTATTTATTTTAGCAATATTTTTGTTTGATGTTATTAATAATATAGCTATGTAAGCTTTCTTTCAGGTAGTAAACTGCCATTCTTTACATTTCAACCTTTCTTTGTCTCTGTGTTCTGAGTATTTATCCTGTAAACAGCAAATTAAGTGAAATTTTAAAAATCCCCTTTAAAGCCCTTTAAAAAAATTCCTTCCATATTCACTTTCAACCCAGAGATTATGCTTCTCTACTTTGTCTTTCATTGTGGTGTTGAGACATTAGTTGTCAGTCCAAATATCATTCCTCCGTCTGTGAAGCGATATCTCATTGTGGTTTTGATTTGCATTTCCCCATTGATTAGTGATGTCGAGCATTTTTTTATGTGCTTATTGAGCATTTGTATATCTTCTTTGGAGAAATATCCACTCAAGTCCTTTGCCTGTTTTTAGAAATTGGGTTTGTTGTTATTGTTGCTGTTGAGTTGCCGGAGTTCCTTACATATTGTGGATATCAATTCCTTTTCAGGTGGATAATATGCAAACGTTTTCTCCCATTCTGTGGGCTGCTTTTTCGATTAGTTGATAGTGTCCTTTGATACACAAATGTTTTAAATCTTGATGTTGTCCAATTTATCTATTTTTTCTTTTATTGCCTGTGCTTTTAGGGTCCATATCCAAGAAATCATTGCCAAATCCAATGCCATGAAGCTTTCTCTTTATGTTTTCTTCTAAGAATTTTAAAGTTTTAAATTTTATGCTTAAGTCTTTAATCTATTTTGAGTTAATTTTCCTATATGGTGTACGTGAGGGTCCAACTTCATTCTTTTGTATGTGATTATTCAGTTTTCCCAACACCATTTATTAAAAAGACCATTATCTCTTTGAATATTGCCTCTCTTCCATCCCATCTAACCTCTCTTCTGGAAAGCCAAATAGACATATATGAACTCTCTCACTTCCTTCTCCATGTTTCTTAATTTTTCTTACTTTCCATTTCATTATTTCTTTAGGCTAAATTTTGTAAAATTTCTTCAGCTCTGTTTTTCAATTGACTAATTCTTCTTTTGATCAGTCTACTATTTAACCTGCCTATTGAGTTTCAAATTATTACATTTTTTTGTTTGTTTATAGATCTATTTAGGATTTTCCTCCAAATACAGCCTGTTATTTTTTCTCATATTTTCAACTAATTCTCTTACTTTTAAACATATCATACATACTTATTAAACATACTGTAGCCATTAATATCTACATTTAAAGTCTTGGCAGTTCATTTTTTCCTTATATATTGTTTTTGTTTTGTTTTCTCCTGTATTTTGTGATTTTTATTCCGAGCTAACATTCTTTCGAACTTTGTGGGAATTCTTAGACCCCTGAGTGAAGAGAATTTGTGTTTGCTTTGCCAGGGGCTTGGGGACTACCAACGTATGACCACTTTAAACAAAATTTTCTAATTTGGGTTTTTTGGAACATGAAGGAAATGTAAATTCAGGCTCCAACCTTATCTGAAGTCTCACATGTGGTTAATTCTCAAGGGGACTTTTGGACCCTGTACCACATGCCATGACCAATATATAAATTATTTTTTCCACTATATTCCTTTGAGGGGTATATGTCTCTTTTAACTATTCACTGAGCATATAATCCTTTGCAATCCTGGATAAAAGTTTGGGTCTCCAGTCTTACTTTTGAACTTGTGTGATGTGAGACTTATTGTCCTGTCTCCAAGTGGCCATTAAAACAAATGCTCCAGATTACTGTGGATCAACAAATATTCTACAACAGCTACCAGCTTTAGTGTTCACCCTCCTCTTTATATTTGTGTGATCATTTTGTCTTTGACCTTTGAATATTTCCTTTATTTTCTTGCCATCCAGAAGATGTTTGTTTAATTTTACCTGGTAATTTTAAGAGGTTTTAAGAAAGGTTTTTTGGATATGAAATCCTCTATAATACTATACACCTCCATAGGTTCTTATAGTTCTAAATTCTGTGATGTTTCTAACTTGATTTTTGGTGTTATGTTTTATGTGTATTAATTTAACTCTCACTAGTGTGTGAGATATATATTATCATTATCATTATTCCCATTTTAAAGATTCCCATTTAAAGAAACTGACGCATAGAAAAAACTAACATGCTCAAGGTCACACAGCCAATAAGCCGTGGATATCTGAATCTGGGATCTCTGGCTTTAGTGCTTACTTCAATAAATTATTTTCATTTTCTGCCCTGTGTCCAGCACTCTTCCTTCTTGCTTAAAATCAGAATGGGGAGGAAATGCATACCCATATGCAACCATTAGAAAACATAACATAATATATATTCAGATTCTCTATATATATGTTCTTAAGTACTACAGATGTTTGCAGAAAGAGTAATTAATGGGAAAGTTTTTTTTTTTTTTTTTGGCCAGTTTTGGACTTGAAATAGGTCTTAAGAAATGGATTTGAGTTGGCCAAGTATGAAAAAAAAGGAAAAGGAAAGGAATTCCAAAAAGGGAATGGGTGCAATATGAGTCCAATGTCAGAGATAGAAATGAGCATGATATTGTATGTATGAAAATACTGGGCCATGAAGCAGAAGGTCTTCTTTAAGAAGAAATAGGCATTCATGGGGATAGGCAGGGAGGAGCTTGAAAGCAAGATAAAGAAATTAGGGTTAAGAAACATATCTTTGTAACAGCCTACTGGATGGAAGCTGTCAAAAATTGAAAGGTCTGAAAGGTCTAAAGCTTACGCTACCTGTAAGCTAAAAAATTAGCCTGTTGCGTGGATGCTGGCAGAAGATACGAGACTCCTGAGTCAGAGACAAAGGACTCTGTTACTCATGGCACAGTAGGTAGCATGGATGTGAGTCTCACATCCGTTTCCCTGGCTCCTCAAGTCTCACAGAGGTGATGAAGAGTGAATGCTGTGTGGGCCATGCATTTTTGCCAGAGCTGAGGAAGCCCAAGCCTAGGAAAGTTAAATCTTTTATGGTGGGATGCAAGGATACCTGCCTGGCCTTTGCCCTGGAGGAAGACGTTTTTTATCATAATTGACAATAAACAAACCTGTTCTCTGTTCTAAAGGAAGACAGTTCAAAAATAAGGTTATCTGTGCATCTGCTTACAAGCTGGGAAGAAACATGAGGAACTTATGAAAAATTGTTTTCCAACAGAAATCTGAGAAATAGCAATCTGAATATTTGGGATTTCATGTAAGTTCCACAAGAGTAGAGATCTAACCTGCTGTTAGTTTTGTTCACTGTGATAGTCCTAGTGATGAGTATATAATCTCAATAAATTTAGTTTCAATAAATATTTGCTGAATGAATTTAGTGCCTAAAAATTTTCAACTGTTTATTATGTGCCAGGTCCAGTACTAGTCACTTGACAAGTGTTAACTCATTTGATTCTCATAACAATAGATACTTTTATTATCCTGTTTTACAGATGGTAAAACTGAGGCATAGAAGGTTTTAATTAACTTGCTCCAGATCAAATACATGGGAAGTGGTGGAGCTGGTATTCAAACACCAATATATAATTCCAGAACATATCGCTTTAACTAGTATGATAGTGCCTGGTGATGATAGTGAATAAGAAAAATACATAAAAGTGGCTTTTAGAAGAATAATTGGCTGGATTTGGTGATTTTCTGGATATAGTAGATGAAAAAAAAAGGAATGAGTTGTGATCTCTGTGAAAATGGTGGAGTAAGCTACTCCAAAAGTCAATGCCAGGCTGGGCGTGGTGGCTCACACCTGTAATCCTAATATTCTGGGAGGCCGAGGCAGGTGGATCGTTTGAGCTCAGGAGTTTGAGACCAGCCTGAGCAAGAGCGAGACCCCATTGCTACTAAAAAAAAATAGAAAGAAATTAATTGGACAACTGAAATATATATATAAAAAATTAGCTGGGCATGGTGGCGCATGCCTGTAGTCCCAGCTACTTGGGAGGCTGAGGCAGTAGGATCGCTTGAGCCCAGGAGTTTGAGGTTGCTGTGAGCTAGGCTGACGCCACAGCACTCTAGCCTGGGCAACAGAGTGAGACTCTGCAAAAAAAAAAAAAAAACAACTCTATGGCACCATGAAAACAACTAGAAATCTGTCAAAAATCATTAGAATCAATTTTTTCAGGGCTCTGGAAACTCTGGTTTTGGAAAAACCAAAAGCTAGCAACTCAGGGAACACAAATTCAAGAAAACAGCTGAATCTTGGTAGAAGAACAAGTTTTGTGACATTTTAACTTGCCCTAGTCCTATCTTCAGCTCCCCAGCTCAGTGGTAACCTTGAAAATAACAGGCTGCATTCTAGTACCAGTACTGGAGAGAGTAGAATGAATATCATTTAGAAATATTTGTCCTTGGTTGGTCTGTGTGGTGACTCCCTAAAAGATGGAATCAAAAGGCATGTTTCATTTGGCTTCAGAGCTTGCCCAACTCTAAAGCTGATACCTGGAGTCATTTGTTGAAAACACAGGCAAATGTTTTAGCCTTTGCTGCTGAGACAATGGATAACAGTTGAAGCAAATAATAGATTAACCAAACACCTTGGGAGGAAAGGCTGGGGAATAAGATGCTTTTCAGAATAAGGACTTTAGAAAGCTCTGACATTTCTGGGAATTTAGAAGGCCATGTGCGTGCCCAGGGCTATTCACATGCTCAAGAAAGACCAGAGAAAGTCTCAAGTTCTCACCACCAGTTCAACCTGAGTAAACAGGAATCGAAGGCCAAGGGAGAGTTGTAAACTGCCTGGCTGAGTGTTGAAGGCATGCCCCAGTAAAGATACAGAGTACCTCTGCAAAGACTGGAAGGTTTTTTTGTTGTTGTTCCAGATGTTTAAGGAAATCTTTGTCCAATCATTAGCTGATCACTAAATTAACAGAATAGAGACTTCAGGGGCCAAAACATGACAAAGAATATAGATATTAAAAAATTAATCCAGAAAAGTCACTAAACAAACTTGCTATAGAAAACAGCAAAAACAAAGCCTGTGGATGGGTTAGAATTTGATTTCTAGAGTTGCCAAATTGTAATATTCAAAATGTTTAGTTTTCCATTAAAAATTATGCATCATACATAGAAACAAGAAAGTATGACCTATTCACAGGAAAATAAGTAATCAATCAAAAGTGTTCCTGAGGAAGCTCAGACGTTGGACTGATCAGACAAGGATTTTAAATCAGCTATTTTAAATATGTTCAAAGTCCTAAAGGAAACCATATAAAAATAACTAAAGAAAAGCATGAACATAATGCCTCATAAGATAGATAATATTAATAAGGAAGTAGAAATCATAAAAAGAAACCAAATAAAAATCTGGAATTGAAAAGTATAATAGTTAAATGAAACATTCCCTACAGGCACTCAATAGCGGATCTAAGAAAGCAGAAGAAAGAATCAGCTACTTGAAGATAGATCAATTGAGATTACTCAATCTGAGGAAGAGAAAGAAAAAAGAATGAAGAAAAATGAGCAGAGCCTAAGAGACCTGTAGCTTCTCATTAAGCAAACTAAGATGAGAGTTTCAGAAGGAAAGGGGAGAGAGAGAGAGAGAAATGGGAAGAAAGAATATTTCAGGAAATAATGTCCAAAACTTTCCCAAATTTGATGAAAAATATTAATATTAATCCACAACTTCAAGGATCACGACAAACTCCAAGTAGGACGAACTCCAAGAGATCCGCATCCAGACAAACCGTAATCAAATTGACAACGGCTCAATACAAAGAGAGACTCTTGAAAGCAACGAGGAAGAATTTATCACATAAAAGGGATCTTTAATAAAATTAATAGCTCACTTTTCATCAGAAACCATAGAGGCCAGAAGGCAGTGTCAAGACATATTAATACTAAAAATTCTATATTTGGCAAAAACATCCTTCAGAAATGGAGAAATTATTTCTCCCTAAGATCAGGAAAAAAAGAAAATGATCACTCTTACCACTTCTGTTCAACACTCTATAGGAAGTTCTAGCCAAGAAAAGAAATAAAATGCATCCAGATTGGAAAGGAAGAGGTAAAATTACCTTTATTCATAGATGACATAATTATGTATAATTTAAATATAGAAAAACCTAAAGCACACAAACATACATACACACTCACACATACACAATTAGATCTAGTAGTAAATGAATTCAGCAAAGCTAAAGATACAAGACTAATATACAAAACCAATTGTATTAATATTTCTATATAATAGCAATGAACAATCCAGCAAAAAAATTAAGAAAACAATTTCATTTACTGTACTATCAAAAAGAA
Organism: Avahi laniger; assembly: GCA_963575035.1. NCBI lineage: Eukaryota > Metazoa > Chordata > Mammalia > Primates > Indriidae > Avahi > Avahi laniger. Next base: position 27,636 of record CAUYSK010014063.1, on the reverse strand, counting down.
TACAATACTTGGGCATTGTTCCACTTTATACTCATTAGGATGGCTATCATTAAAAAACAAAACAAAACAAAACAAAAAATAACAAGTGTTGGTGAGGATACAGAGAAATTGGATCCTTTGGGAACTGCTAGTGAGAGTGTAAAATGGTGTAGCCACTATGGAAAACAATATGGCAGTTCCTCAAAAAAATTACAATGGAATTACCATATGATCCAGCAATTCTACTTCTGGGTATATATCCAAGATAGTTAAAAATAGGCCCTTGAACATGTATTTGTATACTCATGTTCATAGCAACCTTATTCACAATAGCCCAAAGGTAGAAGCAACCTATATGTCCATCAATGGATGAATGGATAAACAAAATGTGGTATCTACAAGCAATGGAACAGTATTCAGCCTTAAAAAAGAAGGATTCTGACACATATCTGCAGTATGGATGAACCTTGAAGACATTATGTTAAATGAAGTAAGACAGTCACAAAAGGACACATTCTGTATGATTCCACTTATATCAGGTACCTACAGTAGTCAAATTCACAGAGACAGAAAGTAGAAGAATGGTGGCTGCCAGCAGCTAGAGGGAGCAGAGAATGGGGAGTTATTGTTTAATGCGTACAGAGTTTCAGTTTGGGAAGATGAAAACAGTTCTAGAGATGGATGGTGGTAATGCTTGCACAACAATGTGAATGCAGTTAATGTCACTGAATAGTACACTTAAAATGCTTAAAATAATTTAAAATGGTTAAAAAAAACCCACCCAGAATAAACTGAAGTAAGAGGAGGAGGAAAAAAAAAGATGGCAATACTCTCGAATTGCTCTATAGTTTCAATGTAAAACCTATCAAAAGTCTAACTGCCTTTTTTGGGATATAGACAAACTGATCCTAAAATTCATATGAAAATGCAAAGGACCCTCAGTAGCTACAGCAGTATTGAAAAAGAAAAACAAAAAGTTGAAGGACTCCCAATTCTGGATTTCAAAACTTAACTCCAAAGCTACAGTAGTCTAAAGGATATGGTCCTGGCATAAGGCTAGACATCAACGGAATAGAATTGAAAGTTCAGAAATAAACCCATCCACCTGTGGACAACTGATTTTCAATAGGCTTCCAAGACTATTCCAGGGAGAAAAGACAGTTATTCAACAAATGTTGCTGGGACAGCTGAATATCCACATACCAACGAATGAAGTTGAATTCCTACCTTACACTATATACAAAAATTAATTCAAAATGGATCAAAGACCTAAATGTAAGTGTTAACACAATAAAAATTTTTGAAAAAATTGATGTAAATCTTTGTAGTCTTAGATTTGTTAATGCTTTCTTAAATCTGACACAAAAAGCATAAGCAACTAAAGAAAAAATAAGCCGGACGTGCTGGCTCACGCCTGCAATCTTAGCACTCTGGGAGGCTGAGGTGGGTGGATTGCTTGAGCTCAGGAGTTCGAGACCAGCCTGAGCAACAGCGAGACCCCCGTCTCTACTAAAAATAGAAAAAATTAGCCAGACAACTAAGAATAGAAACAAAAAATTAGCCGGGCATGGTGGTGCATGCCTGTAGTCCCAGCTACCCGGGAGGCTGAGGCAGGAGGATTGCTTGAGCCCAGGAGCTGAGGTTGCTGTGAGCTAGGCTGATGCCATAGTACTCTTCTCAGGGCAACACAGTAAGACTCTGTCTCAAAGAAAGAAAAAAGAAAAAATAGAGAAGTTGGACTTCATCAAAATTAAACACATTTGTGCATCAAAGGGCACTACCAAGAAAGTGAAAATACAACCCAGAAACTGGGAGAAAATATTTGTAAATCATGTATCTGATAAGGGTCTAGTAGCCAGAATACATAAAGAACCCTTAAAACTCAACCATAAAAAGACAAATGACATAATTTAAAAACAGGCAAAGGACTCGAATAGATTATTTCTGCAGAGAAGATATACAAATGGTCAAAAAGCACATGAAAAGATGAGCAATAGCTATTAGACAAATGCAAATCAAAACTGCAGATAGCCACCACTTCACACCCACTAGGACGGCTATAATAAAAACAAAAAGGGAGAATAAGTGTTGGCAAGGATATGAAGAAATGGGAACCCTCCTATATTACTGGTGAGAGCATAAAATGGTGCAGCCACTGTGGTAAACAGTTTGGCAGTCCCTCAAAAAACTGAATATAGAATTCCCATGTGAGGAAGCAATTCCACTTCTTGGTATATATCCAAGACAACTGAAAAATGTATGTTCACACAAAAACCTGTACACTCATGTTCATAGCAACATTGCTCTAATAGCTCCAAAGTGAAACAAACCAAATGTCCAACTGGTAAGTGGATAAACATGAGGTATATCCATATATTGGAAGGTTATTCAGCTATGAAAAGGAGTGAAGTACCGATACATGCTACAACAGGGATGAACCTTAAAAACATTATGCTAAATGACAGAAGTTAAACACAAAAGCTGCATATTCTTTTATTCCATTTATAGAAATGTCCAAAATAGTCAAATCCATGGAGACAGATTGTAGATTAGTGGTGCCAGGATGAGAGGGGAGGAAATTGAGAAATATGGGGTTTCTTTTTAGAAATATGGAAATATTCTTAAGTAAATAGTGATGATGGTTTTACATTTTAATATATTAAAAATTACTGAATTGTACACTTTAAAATTGGTAAAATGATGAATTTCAGATTATGTGGATTTGATCTCAATTTTTTAAAAAAGGAATAGATCAAAGATGAGTGAATCTATTTTAGATTTCATGCCTGGGAAACCTGAAGAATAGTATCTCATTGATAGAGATGAGTAAGTTAGAAAGGGGAGTCTGATATTTTAGGACAATTCCAAATTTGACTTTAAACATGTTGGCTTCAAATCGAAGATTCTATAACTGGTTGGAAATAATGACGTCTCACCTCTGCTCTGTGTGTGTGTTTGCCAACTCTTGTTTTTTAGGCATTTGATTAAAGGTGTCAATGTGTGATAATTTGTGTAACTGTTTTGCCGCTGCATGCTATATAATACTAGTGGCTCCTTTACCACTGGAAACAGGGCCATTAATACTTTTAAATCTGGTAACACCAGAGAGTAAATTCCAGATAACCCAGAACCTATTCAGAGAATTCATTCCTAAAGTTCTGTACCTCTGGAATCTTATTTGGTACCAAATTCTCTACCAGGGTTTGATCAGAGACGCAAAACCACTAGAAATTTGACCTTACACAGTCGTGAGATGTGTTTACAGTCTTTGTGAGGCTGTTGTCTTTGTGTTTCCTGTTGAAGCATAAATTTTGCAGCAGGCAGTCAGGAAGGGGAGATGGATGTAAAGGGGGGAAGACGAGCAGCAACAAGCTGGAACCCATGAAAATACGTGGAACATGTGTCCGTCTCTCACCGCCTCCAACTCTGAAGATGTCTGTGTCTACAGGAGGAGATGGCACACTTTGTCTTGCAGCTAAATACTCCCCTGGCTAAGGAGGCAGAAAAGCTGAAGGAAGGTCCAAGAGGAGGTGGAGCAACTAGATGCAGGACGGGCTGCTGCCCCATGCCAAGGAGACCAGTTGGCAGATAAGTGACGGCGTGTGTGTGCTGCACGGGTGCCTAGTCCTCCCTCGGCGACCTCTCGCACAGCAAAACATTCTGCTGCTGCCTCACGTCCACCCTGCGGAGCTCATGCAAGACGTTTCTTACCGTCCACTCCAGCCAGAATCACACGAGGAGGAGAGCTCTGGGAAACAGTCGTTTTAACTATGTTAACAAATTACAAACCACCGCAATCACATTACCAATTATTAATTAAATTGTTTAAAATTTTAATTAAAATATTTTAAATTTCTAATCAAATTATTAATTTTCTGTTTCTCTTTGTATCTGGTCTCAAGTAATGCAGCACCATCCATTAAGTTTCTAAAGCTGGGTACCTGGATTTATTCCGCTCCATTCTCATCATTAGTCACTCGCCAAATCTTGCCCTTTAGATTCTCAATGTATTTCTAATGCGTTCATTCTTCTTTGGCAGGGAGCTAACTAGTTCAGGCTTTTATTGTCTTTTGCTTTATTGCTATCACTACATCACCAGCCACCCTGCCTCTCATTTTGTCTTGTTTCAATCCATCCTCCTTTCTATAGCTTGTGTAAACTACCTCCAGCACAAATTAAACCACATTATGCTTTCTCCATTTATTAATACTTCTCCAAAATGTTATGGTTGGTAATAGAGGTTTCGAGTAGAGGATATCGTGTAAGGTGATGAATAACTTTCTTGCTTTTTCTGTAGTTCGTAGGTTTTTTTTTTTTTCAGGATTGAAAGAAGAATATCTACAAGCCAACACTGACCTAGGTTTTTTTAATTATGGTAAAATATGAATAACAATTTACCATTTTAACCATTTTCAAATGTACAATTCAGTGACATTAAGTATATATACATTGTTGTAAAATCATTACCAACCCCACCTCCAGAATTTTTTATCTTCCCAAATTGAAACTCTGTACCTATTAAACAATAAGTCCCCATTCTCCCTCTCACCCCAGTCCTTGGTAACCACCATTTTACTTTCAGTTTAATGATTTTGAGGAACTCTAAGTACCTCCTGTAAGTGGAACCATGTATTTATCTTTTTGTGACTGGCTTATTTCATTTAGCATAATGTCCTCAAAGTTCTTCCATGTTGTTGGAATTTCTTTCCTTTTTAAGGCTGAATAATATTCCATTGTATGTACATAACACATTTTGTTTACCCATTCTTTTGTTGGTTGTCTTCTACCTTCTGGCTATTGTAAGTAAGGCCACTATGAATATGATGTACGAAAATGTGTTTGAGTTCCTACTTTCAATTATTTTACATGTATAACCAGAAATGAAATTGTTGGTTCATATGGTAATTCTATTCTTATTTTTTTAGGGTTTATTTTTTATTTTTAAATTAAATTATTATAAAGATAACAGTTGCGTATCTTTATAGGGTACCTGTGGTGTTTTGATACAGGCATACAATTAATCAAATGAGAGTAATTGGGGTATCCATAACCTGCCTCCTGCCCCCTGAGTAGCTGTGAATACAGGTGAGTGCCATGATGCCTGACTAATTTTTCTATTTTTAGTAGAGACAGAGTCTTGCTCTTGCTCAGGCTGGTCTTGAATTCCTGAGCTCAAGCAATCCTCCCACCTCAGCCTCCCAGAGCGCTAGGATTACAGGTGTGGGCCACTGTGCCCAGCCTATACCACAATTTCTTTATCCATTCATCTGTTGATGGACACTTAGGTTGATTTCAAATCTTAGCTATTGTGCTATTGATAGTGCTGCAATAAACATGGGAGTGCATATGTCTTTCAATATACTACATTCTCTTCTTTTGGATGTATACCTAGCAGTATGATTGCTGGGTTATGTGGTAGCTCTATTTTTAGTTTTTTGAGGAACCTCCCTACTGTTTTCCATAGTGGATATACTAATTTACATTGCCACCAACAGTGTAGAAGGGTAATCCTTTCTCCACCTCCTCATCATCCTTCATCACTGTCTGACTTTTTGATAACAGCCATTTTAACTGAGGTGAGATGATATCTCATTGTAGTTTTTTTTTTTATTTCAGAATATTATGGGAGTACAAACATTTGGTTACATATATTGCCTTTGCACTGCCCAAGTCAGAGCTACAAGCATGTGCATCCCCAGACAGTGTACCGCACCCATTAGGTGTGGATTTACCCATCCCTTCCTCCCCGCTCCCACCTGCCTAACACCTGATGAATGTTACTTCCATATGTGCACATATGTGTTTATCAATTAGTGTCGATTTAATGGTGAGTACATGTGCTGCTTGTTTTTCCATTCTTGTGATACTTTACTTTGAAGAATGTGCTCCAGCTCCATCCCAGGTAATATAAGAGGTATTAGATCACCATTGTTTTTATGGCTGAATAGTATTCCATGGTATACATATACCGCATTTTATTAATCCACTCATGTATTGATGGGCACTTGGGTTGTTTCTACATCTTTGCAACTGTGAATTGTGCTGCTATAAACATTTGAGTGCAGATGTTTTTATTATAGAATATCTTTTTCTTTTGGGTAGATGCCCAGTAATGGGATTGTTGGATCAAATAGTAGTTCTACTTTTAGCTCTTTGAGGTATCTCCATATTACTTTCCATAGAGGTTGTACTAGTTTGCAGTCCCACCAGCAGTGTATGAGTATTCCTATCTCTCCACATTCATGCCAACATTTATTGTTTTGGGACTTTTTGATAAAAGCCATTCTCACTGGAGTTAAGCGATATCTCATTGTGGTTTTGATTTGCATTTCCCTGATGATTAGAGATGTTGAGCGATTTTTCATATGTTTTTTTGGCCATTAGTCTGTCTTCTTTTGAAAAGGCAATCACCACATCACATAGTTATTAGGCTGGCCAAAGTAAACATGAAAGAAAATAATGTCTAGAACCCAGATTCCATAATGGTTTGAGAGATAAAACAAAACAATAGAAGTCTACCCAACAGGATGAACGGAAATCCACCCCAAATATCAATTCTGTCAATAAATGTTAATGGCTTGAATTGCCCACGAATAGACGTAGGCTGTCCGAATGGATGAAAAAATACAAGCCAAGTATCTGCTGTCTCCAGGAAACGCATCTAACCCATAAGGACTCATTCAGATTCAAGGTGAAGGGATGGAAAACAATATTCCAGGCAAATGGAAACCAAAAGAAAGCTGGTATAGCTATTCTTATATCAGATAACATAAACTTTAAAGTAACAAAAGTAAATAAAGACAAAGACAGTCACTATATAGTGGTGGAGGGAAAAGTTCAACAAGAAGACTTAAGAATCCTAAATATTTATGCATCCAAATAGGAATGTCCAGATACATAAATCAAATCCTGCTTGACCTAATCAAAATGATAAATAGCAATGCCATAATAGCTGGGGACTTCAACACCCCGCTGACAGAACTGGACAGATCCTCCAAACAGAAAATAAAGAAACAATGGACTTACAAAGAAACAATAGACTTAAACAGAACTCTAGAACAAATGAGGCTAATGGACATCTACAGAGCATTCCACTCAAATAACACTGAATATATGTTCTTCTTGTCAGCTCATGGAACTGTCTGTAAAATTGATCACATCCTAGACCACAAAACAGATCTCAACAAATTAAAAAAAACATAGAAATCATACTATGTAACTTCTCAGATCACAGTTGAATAAAATTAAAAATCAATTCCAACAGAAACATTCATCTCTGCACAAAGTCATGGAAATTAAACAATCTATTGCTGAATTATTGTTGGGTCAAGAAGGAGATTCAGTTGGAAACCTCATTGTAGTTTTGTTTTGCATTTCTCTGATGACTAATGATGTTGAGTATTTTTTCACATACCAGTTCGTCATTCGTATGTCTTCTTTTGAGAAATGTCTATTCAGATCCTTTGCCCATGTTTTAATCAGATTATTTGATTTTTTTCTATTGAGTTGTTGGAGCTCCTTATATATTCTACTTATTAATCCCTTGTCAGATTGGTAGTTTGCAAATATTTTCTCCCATTCTGTGGGTTGTCTCTTTACTTTGTTGATTGTTTCCTTTGCTGTGCAGAAACTTTTTAGCTTGATGTGATCCCATTTGTCGAATTTTGCTTTAGTTGCCTGTGCGTTTTTATTCTTAATTTTTTGAGGAACCTCCATACTGTTTTCAATAGCAGCTGTACCATTTTATATTCCCACAAACAAGTGCACAGGGTTCTAATTTCTCTACATCCTTACCAACACTTATTATTTATTTATTTCCTGGGTTTTCTTTTTTTTTTTTGGATAATAGGCATCCTAATGGTTGTGAGTTGTATCACATTGTGACTTTGATTTGCATTTTCCTGATGATTAATGATGTCCAGCATGTTTTCATGTGTTTATTGGCCATTTGTATATATTCTTTGAAGAAATGTCTATTCATGTCCTTTGCTCATGTCCTAATTGGATTTTTGTCATTGCTGTTGAGTTGTAGAAGCTCTTTATAAATTCTGTGTATTAACCCCTTAGCAATTATATGATTTGCAAACCCATTCCATGGATTGTCTTTTTATTCTATTGATATTTTCCTTTAATGTACAAATGTTTTAAATTTTGATGTGTCCCTTTTATCTATTTTCCCTTTTGCCTGTGCTTTTGGTTGTCATAGCCAAGAAATCATTGCCAAATCCAATGCCATGAAGCTTTCCCTTATATTTTCTTCAAAGAGTCTTATAGTTTTAGCTCTTACATGTTTTAGATATTTTTATCTATTTTGAGTTAATTTTTTATATGATGTAAGGGTCTAACTTTATTTTTTTGCATGTGGCTATCCAATTTCCCAATACCATTTGTAAAAAAACTGTCTTTTCTTCATTGAATGGCCTTGGCACCCTTGTTGATAATCATTATATGTAGTGGTTTTTTTTTGGGCTCTCTATTCTATCTCATTGGCCTGTATGTCTGTCCTTGTGCCAGTACCACACTGTTTTGATTACACTGCTTTGTAGTAAGTTTTAAAATTGTGAAATCTTTAACTTTTTAATTCTTTTTCAAGATTGTTTTGGCTATTTGGGGTTGTAGTTCCTAATTTTTTTAAAAAATAAAATGAATATTAATTTCATTGTTAAAAAAATTAAAAGGAAAATTTAATAGAATACTACCTACCCAAACAACTCCCTACTTAAACAAAGCAAAACTTTTTATAGAGTCCCCATTGTGTAGTGAAAAAAGTTCAAATTCTTAAGCAGATCATTCAAGGTTTTTCGCATCCTGTCTTCTATAGATTTATTCTTCCTTGTCTTACCCTTGTCCTCACCCTCTATCTTTCACTTTTCTATCTTCTTAACTAATGCCTAACTGCTCTGCTGTACTTCTTATTATAGCCCATTCTTTTTATATTGCTGTGCCATTGTTTATATTGTTCTCTCTGCCAAGAACACCCTGCCTACTTTTTTGGGATTGATTCCTCCTAGTTCTTCCTTTAGGAATGAGGTTATATGTCATTTTCTCCTCCCTACCCATAAGGTTGTGTTAAGATCCTCTCTTTTGAGTTCCAGTGGTCCCAGTCTGTGCTATTTGGTTAAGGCATTATATTATATAGCAATTGCCCATAAGCTCTTCAAGGTCAAGTACCAGATCTTCTTCTTTAATTTCCAGTGGCTAAATACAATTTTTGACACAGAGATAACATGTGTTAAAATAAACTTAACAGAACTGAAAGGAATTTGGTGTTCCCAAGGCCAGGGCCTGCTGCTAAAAGTGGGTTATCACTGCCATTGGCGAAGGGAAACTCAAGTAGGAGAGATCCTCTAGTATTGGCCCTGGCGATCAGGCTCACTGTAGTGTAGACTACATGAACCGTTGCAGAGGGATATGTGTATCACATGAATTCCATGGAGTAGACTGAAAATTCCTCTGTTGCCAGGTGACTGCATAGGGCATCTATTTTTAAAAAGTATGTAAAGTTTAGTTCATTCCAAAGGCCACTGGGCAAAAACCCAATTCCTCTGTGGTGTGGTAGTTCCTTCCTGGAGCAATGCCAGAGGCCTTTTGAATTTTTTTTTTTCTTTTAGAGATAGGCTCTTGTTCTATCACCCAGGCTGGAGTGCAGTGGCATGATCATTGTTCACTGTAACCTTGAACTCCTGGACTCAAGTGATCCTCCCACCTTAGCCTTCCAAATAGCTAGGATTACAGGTGCATGCCACTATGCCTAGCTAATTTTTAAATTTTTCATAGAGATGGAGTCTTGCTATGTTGCCCAGACTGGTCTAGAACTCCTGGCCTTAAGTGATTCTCCTCTCAAAATACTAGGATTATAGGTATGAGCCATCCAGACTGGCCACTGTGAAACTTTTTATTCTCCAGTGCATTTAGATGAAAACTTGCTTTATGTAACTTTTGTTCTTTAGTTTTTGAGAATGTTTCTCCAAATGCCTTTCGATAACTGTAGATGTGATTGTTTTGTTGACAATATGGTTCTAAACTCAAAGGAGACCTAGTGGGCTTAGTTCTTGGGACATCAAAGCTGAAAAAATGCATTTAGTACAAAATGGGTAGTGGTAGGTGTCCACCATGAAGGGACAGACGTGGGAGCAGGCTGATTCAACAGCCACAACAAGAGACAGACATCCTCACCAGGAACCTCCTCCTTACCCTCTCTGTCCAGAGCCATGAGTCACACACAGATGTGTGGCATGTCTAAACAATAAGCCTGTAATGGAAAAACCTCACAATTTCTGTAGACACAGAAGGGAGTGAGTGATACGCTTCTCAACTCAAGTTCTCCTGTATATGGAAAATTCAAGAAGAAGGAGTTGCTCGAATGCACTTGGTGTTCTGCACAGGATCACGTCCATCATATGTGCTTGATAAATGTTTGATATGGGATCCAATTCCAAAAGAATAAATTGTGTTTTTCAGTGAAATTGATGTAGTTTTCTGCATATCATAAGAAGTGTATTTTTCACACTTCATTATCCTGATGTGCTCGATTGTCTGATCCAACCATTCTTTTAAAAATTGTGAAAATGCCATGTGAGCTAACAAATAGCAAACAAGTGGTCTGAAATCTTAAATGCTCAGGTATTTAAGGAAAGTATTTAAAGAGAAAAGTAAGAGGGCTATTCTGGTAGTGAGGACTATTCTGGTAGTTAGGGCATAAGGGGAAAATCTCTCGAATAAATGAACAGTATAATAATTACAGTGGTCCAACAAAAAAATCACATCTGTTTTCATCGTGGTTATCATAGTCATGTGTCTCATGTTGCTAATTATATTGTCTTAATTTTCCTCAAAATTTATTAATTCTAGATTAGATATGTAGATATGTTTTTCTTGGGCTTGTTAAAGTAAGATTGTTTCTCTTGGAAACATAATATTTTTATTCCTTAGCAATTACAAGTGAGTTCAGACTACCTGCTTTCTAATTTTTTTAAAGTAATGTGTCAAAAAGAGAAAACTCCCCTTTAAAGAGGAACTCTGTGGTGTCCTTTCTGATGTCCTAAGACAGCTTGTCCTAAGACAATTTTTAAAGTACTACTTGGACTTTTAGCCTCTTTGGATTCCTTTTCCCAAAAAGGGAAGTTCCCCCTTTAAAAAATACAATGCTTTATGAGCACATTTTTTGTGTCATAATTGCTGTCATAATTGCTGTTTATACACCTGCCTGCATCACAGAATGATGCTCTGACGTCAGTCGGATTACCTTCTGGTGCTCAGCAAGTCTTCACTGAACACCTGCGGAGAACTCAGTGCTGTGCTCGGAGCCATAAATTAAGTGCAAGACATTCGTTGAGTACCTCCACTCTGCTGGACATTGGAATACAAAATAAAAAGCACAGTCCTTGTGTTCGAAAGCTCAGAATCCAGGTGAGGAGACAGTCTGTGGACAAATAAGTGTGCAGCCGTTTGAGCAGTCTTGTACCAGAGAACGTAAGAGGGAACCATTGCTCTGGTGTTGGGGAAGAGGAATTTTTCAGAAAGCAGGTGACACGTGACCCTAGGCCTTGAAGGATAAGTGTAATTTCACCGGTTAAAGAAGAGTTAGGTGAGAATACTGGGGAAAGAAGTTTGGATAGATAAGGTGGTTGCAAAAGAACTTGAAAATGAGGGGGAAGAATTTGAACCAGAATCGGTGAATAATAGGAAGCAGTCAACTGTAGGCTCAGGAGCGGAAGGATGGCCTGACTGGTGAGCTGTTGAAGGAAAATTTGTCAGACACGACGTGCTGGAGACAGAATTGGCCTGGAGGCAACCGGACAGTCCTTGCAGTGTCAGTCATTGAAGGGGATAGAGCTTGGGACTGGGGAATGAATGAAGGAGTGGAGAGGAAAGGAAGGGACCACAGCAGGAAGGGACAGTGCTCAGCAAAGGGAAGGAGACGAATACTTGCCTGCTGAGAGAATGGTTGAATATTTGAATGGATAGTTAATAGGACTTGATGTATTGAAGAGAGATGAACGTGAAACATGACTATGACTCCAAATATTTGAACCAAAGTGACAAAGAAGAATGGTTTATTATTTCAAAGACTGGGGAGTATGAGAGATGAAGAGGATTCAGAGAAAAAGAAATTAACCAGTCGCTATAAACTCCTGCCAGGTATAATTTTACCTCCTTCTCCTGAGTACAGGACGTAGCCGACAGCAGTTTGTCAGTAATTTTAGTAGGAAGTTAATAGTGCAATAGGGGAAACGAGGTCGTTGCTTTCCGTCTCTCTGCTGTCCTGTGACACCTTGCTGTTCCACAACACCTCACACTTTTAGCCTCTGTGGCCTCAGTTTCCCCATCTGAAAAATGCAGCAGTGGAACTCTGGCTAATACCCTTCTAGTGTTAACAGTGACTGTTCTTTTTGTTGATTTCTTCTCCTTAAAAAACAACTTAAAAAATAACCCCCAACTCTTTAGACCTGTCACCCCCTCCGATGTGAGCAGAGGGAACGCATGCACACACGCACGACCGCACGAGAGAATCTAAAGGACTTGTGAGCTGAAGGGCTATTTCTCACTGGTTTGGAGGATGCCGTTGCCATAAATGGAAGTGGTATTGGGAGCGTTGTTTTTGCCATGTCTCCTGGACTTAAATGGAACTAAATTCTCTCACAAAGAAGGAGAGGAGAGGAGAGGAGACGAGAGGAGAGGAGGGGGTGCCTGGGTTGGGAGCTGGCTGCTAGACTGTGCACTGGAGGTCCAAGTTCAAATGTGCTTGCAGGAAAACTGCAGTTCAGTTTTCTCTCCTCACACAATGAAGCTGCTGTGTGTCCAGTGGCTGGGAAAAGGCAGCAGGATTTCTGGGGCTCAATGGCCAGCGTCTTTTTGATTGCCTTTTGATTCTCCTCTGTTGGAGACACACCCCACAGGACACATACCTTTCTACGTTGGTATGGAGGATAAATACCAGTCAGTCATTGTTGTAAACTCTAGGAAACAAGCAGCACATGCTGAACAGAAGTTATCAGGCCCTCATCAGCACAGTTCTCGGTGAGGGCCTGAGCAACATGGGATAACGGCTTTCAGTAAGACAAGGAGCAATGAAACTCTTTACCCTCACTTTAAACATTCGCTCTGCCTATGTTGACCATTTTAGGTGGATAAGTTCTTGGATGGCTGGGTCCTTTTGCTGTGTTAGTTTAATTTTGTAAACTATCCCTACAGGAATGTGTTGAATAAATGCCCATGTGATTTCAAAAGTCCCAGAGGGATTTCTGTGCCTGCTTCTTGCAGGATCTAATCAGATGGTCCCAGAAATGGCTCTGACCCTCTCTTTGGGAACAATTTCTGGAGTGATAGTTTTGTTTGTTTGCTTTGCTTTGCTTTGTTTTGTTTTTGCACTAAGCCTCTATGTGATAGTTTTTCTCTGATTTCTCTTTAAACAGAATGACACATAAGGAAGCTGGGGTTTAGAGGTGGGGGTGGGTGGATGCATTGAGATACAACGATAATAGTTGACATTTATTCAGTGCTTACTCTGTGCCAGGCACTGTTAGAGAGGTACTGTACGAATTTAAGTCATTTAATACCCAGTGTGACTCTATAAAATAGGTATTATCTTCATCACCTTGAAACGGGGAAACTGAGGCACAAAGCAATTAAATTATGAAGCTGATAGATCACTGAGCCAGGCTTCTAAATCTGGTGCTTACGGCCAGATGCTATACTGATTTCCTGTGATCAGGATGTTCCCCTAACCTTCATGCCTTTCGGTATTAGTTGTGTTTTAGTTCTGAATGCAGTTCTTAACTATTCATTGACTTGACACTCTGACTCCCATACGTAAGATGAGCAGAAAGGAATGGGAGAGTGAATAGGGGCTGGAGAGTAAGGAAAGAAGTCATGGCATCGAGTCCACACTCACACTCCCACACACGTGCGCACCCACGCACACATACGCACATATACATGCACACATGCATTCACATACATTGATGCATGCACACACGTGACTTCACACACAAACAAAATCTGGTTCCATGATTTTATATTCACATCGTTCATGTGCTCCCAGAGGCTCCTTTCCTGCCAGATTATACATAGACCTTCCCTGAGGGATCAGTTCTTCCCACTCCAGGTCATGGGAAGGGGCAGGAAGGAGATGACTTCTTTTCCAAGGGCCTGCCGGAAAACCATGTTTGGAGAGGAACACGTAAAAATTGATCCATAAGAATAGCAACTGTAAAGGCCAAACCTCTATGAGTGAGACAGTGCAATCATCAGTCTCAGATCATAGAAGAAAATCAGTCCTGTCCTTTAGGAGCTCAGCATTGACAAAAACAAACACCAGTTCTGGTGTGCCTACAACCCAGGACCCCAAGATTGTCATCTTGGGACGTATTTTATGATATGCTGTCATGTACTCTATGGTTTTTTGTGCCCTGGATTTAAAAACAACTCCAACTTCTACAACCATACAATTGAATGCTGTGTTGTCATTACAATGAATGAGGTTGTATTAGTATTATAAGATACCCATGTTACGTTTATTAGGTGATATAAGATTGTAGAACTGTATGCAAAGAAGTATGATCCTAAGTGTGTAACAAAGATAGAAATGCATGAATAATAACAATAATAAATTATGTAATAATAACTATACAGCACTTATAATAATTATAAGGCACTATTCTACATGCTTTACATTTATTAACTTATTAATTCTCAGAATAACTCTATGAAGTGAATACTAATATTATTTCAATTTTATATAAAGAAATCAAAGTATGGAAAGGTTAAGTAAGTAGCTCAAGTTCACGCAACTAGTAAATGGGAAAGTCAGAATTTAAAAATTCAAATTCAGGCATCCTGGCTCCAGAGTGTCTATTATTAACCAATACATTATACTATAAATGGTGTGTAAGCATAGAAAAATTTTAGCAAATATATAGCAAACTCCTAACAGTGGTTAGTTAAAAGGTGTGGAAATGGCAGGTGGGGTGAAGGACAGAAAGGGATACTTTATTGTTCTACTACATACTTTTATAATTTTTGGAGTTATTCTTTTCTTTTTTTTTCCAAGACAAGGTCTCACTCTGTCATCTCGGCTAGAGTACAATGGTGTGATCTTAGGTCACTACAACCTCAAACTCCTGAGCTCAAGCAATTCTCTCGCCTCAGCCTCCTGAAGAGCTGGGATTATAAGCACATGCCACCATATCCAGCGAATTTTACTATTTTTTGTAGAGACAGGGATCATGTGTGAAATGACATAATATTATTTGAGGGTAGCCTGTATATTATGAACCTTTTGTTATAAAATAATAAAACAAAAAGTTATAGCAAATGAGCCAACAAATAAAATACAATGGAATCATTAAAAATAATTATAGCAACAAGGCAAGAATGTCCCCTCTCACCACTGCTTTTCAGCATTATACTGGAAGTCCTAGCTAATGCAATAAGACAAGAAAAGGAAACTAAACACGTACATATTGGCAAGAAAGAAAGAAAACCGTTTTCACAAATGACATGATTGTCTATGTAAAAAATTCCAAGAAATCAACAATAACAATGACAAAAAAAAAACAAAACCCTCCTGGAATTACTGAAGTTGTGGAATACAAGATTAGCATTATGAAAGTCAATTGCTTCCTATACTAGCAATAAACAATTGAATTTTGAAATTAAAAACAACACTATTTACATTAGCACCCCTAAAAATGAAATACTTAGGTATAAATCTAACAACATAATCACAAGAAGTATTGAGGAAAACTATAAAACTCAGATGAAAGAAATAAGAAAAGAACTAAATAAATGCAGAGATATTCCACATTCATAGATCGGAATTATAAATATTATCAAGATGTCAGTTCTTCCCAACTGTATCTATAGGTTAACACAATCCCAAATGAAAATCCCAGCAAGTTATTTCTGGAAATTAACAAACCGATTCCAAAGTTTATATGGAGAGAAAAATGACCCCAAATAGCCAACACAATATTAAGAAAGAAGAAGAAAATCAGAGAACTGAAATTACCTGACTTTAAGATTTACTATAAAGCTAAAGTAATCAAGACAGTATGGTATTGACAAAAGAATAGACAGATAGATCAATGGCACAGAACAGAGAGCCCAGAAATAGACACATATAAATACGGTCAACTGATTTTTGCAAGGAGCAAGGGCAATACAATGGTGAGTAGAAAGGGGTGAATAGATATAGCATAGAGGATTTTTAGGGCAGTGAAACTATTCTGTATGATATATAATGGTGGATACGTGTCATTATGCAAAATCCAGTGAATAAACAACATCAAGAGTGAATCTTAGTGTAAAGTATGAACTTTGGGTGGTAATGATGGGTCAATGTAGGTTCTTTCATAGAAACAAAGGTACCACTCTGGTGGGGGATGTTAATAGTGAGAGAGGTTGCGCATGTGTGGGGGTAAGGGGTATATGGGTACTCTCTGCACTTTTCACTCAATTTTCTATGAATATGAGACTGCTCTAAAAAGTAAAGTGCATTTAAAAAATTCTTAAAAATACTCAATTTAAAAGAAGGCATAAAAAGAGGAAAAAGGGAACCAAGCACAGATGGAACAAATAGAAAACAAATGGCAAAATGGTAGATTTAAACCCAATCATAACAACTACAGTAAATGTTAATTAAAAGGTAGAGTTCATCAGATTAGAGAAAAAGTAAAACTCAATTATATGTTGCCTCCAAAGAAATCCATTTTAAATATAAAGTCACAAATAGGATAAAAATAACAAGATGAAAAATAATATACCATGATAACATTTATCAAAAGAAAGCTAGAGAGGCTCAATTAAAGTAGATTTCAGAACAAATAACATTACCAGGGATAAAGAGGGTTATTTCATAGTGACAAAAGGGTCAGTTCATCAAAGGACATAGTAATTCTAAACATTTATGCACCTAATAATAGAGCTTCAAAATACATGAAAAAAGCCTGTTAGAACTGCAAGAAGAAACAGATAAATCCTCAATTATAGTTGAGATTATAGTTTAATTCCTCTCTTTCAATAGTTATTAGAACAAGTAGATGGAAAATCAGCAAGGGTATAGAAAACCCTTGAATAAACTGAATAACACCATCAATTAACTGGGCCTAACTGACATTTATAGAATTATCCACACAACAACAATAGAATATATATTCTTTCAAGTACACATAGAACATTTACCAATTTAATATGAAACAAGTCTCAATAAATGTAAAAAGATTTAAATCATACAAACTAGTCTCTTATCATATGGAATCAAATTAGAAATCAATAAAAGTAAGATATTAGGAAAATCCACTAATACTTAGAAACTAACACATTTCTGAGTAATCCATTAGTCAAAGGAGAACTCAAAAGGGAAGTCACAAAGCATTTTGAAATAAATAAGAGTAAAAATATAATATCAAAATTTGTAGAACACAGCTAAAACAGAGCTTAGAGGGAAAATAATAGCACCTATATTAGAAAAGAAAGGTCTAAAATCAGTTGTCTCAATTTTCACTGTAAGAAACTAGAAAAAGAAGAGTAAATGAAACTCAGTGAAAACAGAAGAAAGAAAAATAAAAATAACAGCAGAAATCAATGAAACAAGAAACAGAAAAATAATAGATAAAATCAATGAAACAAAAGCTGGTTCTTTGAAAATATCAATAAAATTGACAAACCTCAAATTTGATTGATCAAGGAAAAAAAGACTAAATTAACAATATTAAGAACTAAAGAGGGGATATCACTATAGGTCCTACCCATGCTAAAAGGATAATAAGAGAATATTATTTATACCTTTATTCCAATAAATTTAACAATTTAGATAAAATAGAAAAAAAATTTAAAGACACAAACTGTCAAAGCTAAATAAGTTGAATTTATAATGACAAATTTTCCCATACAGAAAATTCCAGGCCCAGATGGCTTTACTGGTGAATCTTATCAAACATCTAAGGATTAAATATTATCAGTTCCACACAAACTCTTCCAGTAAATTGAAGAAAATATTTTCAATTCATTCTATGAAACCAGCATTGCTTTGATACCAAAATTAGACATACATTACAGGAAAAAAATTATAGACAAATATCTTTCATTAAATAAATGGAAAAAAAACCCTTAAAATTTTAGCAGATCAAGTCTAACAATATATTGAATGGATAACACAAGTGTCCAAGTGGGTTTATCCCAGAAATGGGACATTGATTTATCATTCAAAATCCAATGTATAATTTATATATTAACAGTCTAAAACAATAAAAACCATGGCATTATATTAATAGATGCAGGAAAAAAACTTTGACAAAATCCAATATCTCTAATATATAAACTCTTAGTAAATTCAGAATAGAAGGAAACTTTTCAATCAGATCTAAAGCATCTATGAAAAACCTGCAACAAACATCACACTTAATATTGGAAGACTGAATATTTTCCCCCTAAGATCAGGAATGAGGCAAGAAAGGCCATTCTGATCATTTCTATTCAATATTGTACTAAAGATTCTAGCCAGGGGAATAAGGCAAGAAAAAGAAATAAAAGACATTATGATTGAAAAAGGAGAAGTAACCTCTTTTTTTTTTTTTTGCAGATGACATGATTTTTTATGTAAAAAATCTTATATAATTTCAATATATAAAAATTAATTATATTTCTCTATTCTAGTAATGAATGATCAGAAATTAAAATTAAAAAAAATATCATTTGCAATAGCAGCAAACAATACTTACAGATAAATTTAATAAAAGGAATATAAAATCTGAACACTGAAACCTACCAAGCCCTTCTGAAAGAAATTAATGAAAGTCTAATAAAATGGAGAGATATAATGTGTTCATAAATTATAGGATCATGTGTTGTTGAATTGGAAATTCTCTTCCAAACTGATCTATCAATTTAACACAATTTAATCAAATTTCCAGAGGCTTTTTTTGAAGAAATTGCAAAGCCGATTTTAAAATATATGTGAAAATTCAAAAGATCTAGAATAGTCAAAACAACTTTGAAAAAGAACCACCAAATTTGAATACTAACCCTACCCGATTTCAAGACTTACTATAAAACTACAGCAATCAAGATGATGTGTTATTGATGTAAAGATAGACAAATAGACTGATGTAACAGAATACAGAGCAAAAATAGAAATAAACCCATACATATACTGTTAATTTATTTTCAGTGAAGGTGCCAATGCAACTAAATGGGTAAAGGACAATCTTTATAACAAATGGTGCTGAAACAATTGAATAGCCACATGCAATAAAATGAACCTCGATTCTTAACCTTGAAATGAACTATAGATTGGAATATAAGGCCAAAACTATAAAATTTCTAGGAGAAAACACAGGATAAAGTCTTATTGGCCTTGGATTTGGCAAAGATTTCTTAAATATGACACAAAAGCACAAACTATATAAGGAAAAATAAATAATCAAAATTAAATCTTTTGTCCTTCAAAAGGCACTATTAAGAAAATAAAAAAGTTAGCCACAGACTGGGAGAAAATATTTGAAGATCATATAACTGACAAGGGACTTTTTTCTAAAATATGTAAAGAATGAACTCTAACAACTTCATTACAAAGATGAAAAATTGAAAAATGGGTGAAATATTTAATAATCACTTCATGAATGATGATATACAAATATCACATAAGCACATGAAAAGACACTCAACCTCCTGGTCATCAGGTATATGTAAATTAAAATGAGACACCATTACATAAGCACTGCAATGGCTAAGATGCAAGCAACTGACCATGCCAAGCATCGGTGAGGATCTATCCAGAGGTACTGGACCTCTCATTCATTACTGCTGGGAATGTAAAATAGTATAATCATTTTACAATAAAATTTGGCAGTTTCTTGAGAAGTTAAACATACATGCACCATATGATCCAGTCATTCCATAACCAGGTATTTACCCAAGAAAACATATGTCCTCATAAAGCCTTGTTCATAAATGTTTATGGCAATTGTATTTGTTAGCCCCAAACTGAAAACAATCCAGATGTGCATCCACAGGTGAATGCATAAGAAAATTGTGATACTCATACAATAGAATCCTACTCGGCAATAACAATGAAAGGACTGCTCATGCTTACAACAAAACAACATGAATGAATCACAAAATTATGCTCAGTGAAAGAAACCAGATGAGAAAGAATACATGCTTACTGTATGACTCCGTTTATGTACGTTTTCAGAATGTGCAAACTAACCTATAGTGACAGAGAGCAGGTGTGTAGTTAGGGGATGTCGTGGGGAGGAGATGGGATGGGGGAGGGAGGCAGCATTCCGAAGGGGCAGGAGGAGACTGTGGAGAGCGATGGCCACGTTTATCGTCTTGATTGTGGTAATGGTTTCACAGGCGTATACATATGCCAACATTTATCAGATTGTGCACTTTAAATATGTGCAGTTTATTGCATGTTAATTGTACTTCAATAAAGGTATAAAACAAAAGACATTCATTTCAGATTGCTATCCACCAGTGCTTGAACATAAAACTGAAACAAAAATACCCTCGCTATGTACAATGTGCTATGTACAACTGACATATCCATTTCATTCCATTCTGCTCAATTGAAAATATAATGCAGTCACAGTCCACTAAATTGATTTCACGTTCACTGGTGCGTAGATACCTGTAGTTTGAAAAATGCTGTTTTAAGATATATTTGAAAATTGAATAGCTTACACCCAAAACAGTTTCTTAGTTACATTGACAACTCTCTCTGAGACAATTTTCTATGTATTTACCATGAGATTTCATGTCCCCTACTGTTCATATAGTTGAGAAATTATACAGCTATAAAGTAAAAGTTCTAATCTTTCAAATTCTTGCATTGGAGACTGAGATACACTCTCACCCTTTTGCCACTATTTTCTTACTGATTTGTTCGGGAGATTGTTGCTTTTATGATCTTGAAATGAAAATTTTTTTTCTGTGATGACTCTAGTCAGGAGGAACATTATGGGGGGCTTTTTGGGAGCACTGAGATGGCACAATTGAGCCGACTGCACAATTACTGAGGTTGTCAGGGCCTTTAGACTTTACTAACATGGGTAGCAGCTGCTGTTGGCTACCAGTTCCTCTATAAAGGAAAGCAAGCTGGCTCTGGCAGTGAACCCACTCTTTCTAGTAACTTACTAGTTTCCTGTAGAATTTACTTTTAGTTGTTGTCTGAAGACCATATGAAAAGGAATTCCTGTTTGCTAATACATAGTACATTAACAGGGATAACTGTGTCTGTGTACAACAGGGTCCAGCAAAGAAGAGAAAAAGGCATGAAGCTAGGGGAGGGAAGCAGAGAACAAAAAGTAACGAAAGCAACCTGGACTTGGGGTAGTTTCAATTCTACTATGAATGAGTCTTCCTACATGCAACTTGATTATTTACGTCTCTTTTCAATTACACATCCCTCCGTGTCATGGAATGTGTTGTTATTTGCAAATTCAGTTCATTTTATGTCCATAAAGAATTTAATAAATTAATCTGGAACCAAAAGGAGATGAAACTCAGACAGAAGTCTGAGCTGTGATTCCGGCCTCAGCTCTTTCTAAACAGAGGCTGAAGACAAGCAACTGGAACAGCTGCCCTTATTTTCCAAGACCATGGTCTTCCCACTGGTTCTTCTCAAACCAAGCCCCATGGCACACAGGATTGTAAATGAGAAATTAAGTTTCTAGGCTTGGCAGGGTGGCCTAGGTCACAGTTGATTTATTAATAGCTCCCAAAATCTTATATCTATTATTAGTTTGTGCTCTGCTGAGTAGCCAAAGGTTGTAAGTTCTGAATCTGAACAGTTTGTGGGGAGGGGAATCAGAGTGTCTTCATGCTGTTGCTTCTGGGCAAATAGATTTTGGTATCAAGTTCACATTTTCCTTATTTAGGAACTAGGAGAGATCGTGGCACAGTGATAAATACTTGGGCTTTGGTGTTAGGCAAGCCTTGGTTCAGATTCTGTCTCCTCTGCCTGCCAGCCTTGTGACCTGGGAAAATTGCTTAACCTCTCTGAACTTTAGACTTCTCATTTAGAGCAGTGGTTCTCAACTGGGAGTGATTTTGTACCCCAGGAAACATTTAGTAATGAGCGGAGATATTTTTGATGGTCATGACTTGGGTAGGGAAATTGCTACTGGCATTTAGCGGGTAGAAGCCATGGATGCTGCTAAACATCATATAGTGCACAGACAGCCCCCACAACAAAGAATTATCCAGTCCAAAATGTCAATAGAGCCGAGGTTGAGAAACCCTGGTTTAGAGACAGTGTCTGGCATAAAATAGGTAGATGCTGAATCAGTGGAAGCTATCATCATTACCAAGTGATCAGTTCAGTGTGGCTGATTGAAAACCAGATTCTGAGGAAGCAAGGACCATCCATGTCTGTCTTAGGTTCAGAAAAAGTCCCTAACAGTGGCACCTGCAGTCCATCAAACAGTTAACACAGATGTGGCAAAAAGGTTGAAAATGGGGGCTCTGGACTCAGCCTGCCTGGGTCCAAATCCTGGCTCTCCCACTTACTACATATGTAGTCGTGGGCAAGTCACTGAACCTCAGCCTACTTTTCTATAAACTTGGTGCAATAATGATACCTGCCTCATAGGAATGTGTTAAGACACACACAGGACCAGTCTGCATAGCAAGTACTCAGCTAATTGCTGCTGTTACAGGGAAGTAGTTATGGAGCTAATGCTGAGAGGGACACTGATTTTTATAAGAAGCTCCGAAGTTTTTGATATGGAGTATGAAGGGGAACACAAACCAAACAGAAATAGATAATCCATGCAGCAATAGAAAGTACTTAACCCACTGAGGACCCACTGTGGGTTCTTGGGCAAAGTGGCAGGTGTTTATAAATATCATCTCATTGAATCCCTTATGACTCTTTGAGGTAGTTTTTATTAACCTATTTCAGTCTCACTTAACAGATGCAAAAATAGACTCAGAAAAATTAAAGTAACTTGCCCTAATTCACACAGCCATTAAGTGGCAGAGCTGGGGTTTTGAATGCTGGTGTGACTCCAGCATGTATTTTTGTGGGCTGAAATTCAGAAATGCTCTATTTAGGGAAAATTCCCAGAATACAAAACAGTTAACTAGTTTGAGTTTTCTATGTTTAAGGAAATAAAGAAAATTTTAAAGCCAAGCTCTGTCTCTAGCACCTTGGCTGGACCAAATGGCCTGGAGTATGCAGAGAAGGGCAGTCTAGACAGCAGGCAATCTGTCAGCAGGATGAAATTGACAGAAGCAGTCCTTGCTTTTTTTCTAATAACAACTGCTAAATCCAGAGAAATCACCCTGCATTGCTATAGCAGAATAAAGTCACTCAGGAAGAACACTTCTTGGTAGTGTCTGAGGCCTGGTAGCCTAAGAGAAGGGAAGTGGGTTGTTAGGTTACTCAGTGTTGGTACTTTCCACCATGAGAAGAGCTTTTCTAGAGGGCTCCTGAGACATCCTTCCTCCCAGAAAATGTTTCATGAAGCTACTGCTGTATGTGTGCCCATGTGAGTTTACACTCCTGTGCTTGGGAGGGAGCGGGAAGGAGAGAGAGAGAGAGGGAGAGAGAGGAGAGAGAGTGCTATTGTGGGATGGGACCACAATAGCACAATAGCCTGGGACTGAGGAGCCAGCAGAACAAGGAAAATGTTCTAGGCAGTTGCTATCGCCTTCCTCTAAACAAACAGGTCTGTTTTGATAAGGGTGGGAATGGTGCCTACAAAAAGGTAAGAGATCTGAGTAGATCCCAAGACCAGCTGCCTGCAGAGGTGGCACCCATCAATGCTCAGCCTGGGGCTGTGAAATAGTTGTTGTTTCGTGGATCTCTGGTTTTCCTGAGGTCCCCTTCACCTTATTCAGTGTTGGAGGGCATTGCGCACTGCTTATACTGGGACAGCCATCTGGGCAGACTCCCCAGCTGCCTGCCTACGCTCTCTGAAGCTGGGGTCTTCTGCAGACTTCAGCGTTGCTGCTTACTGCCCAGAGTAACGGGCTCTGAGGCATTCTCAGGAACCCTGGGCCCACTCATCCAGAAGAAGCTGAGGGAGGAGGAGCAGGGAACAGGCCTCAGTGTCACTGTGTGTCCTGTGTGTTCTAGGGCAGGCGCTGTTCTTCCCTGGGCAGAAGTGCTCCCCCAAGTTCAGTAACCTGGTTGTTTAAATATAGGAGAGGAAACAGATGCTGGCTGGGGTGGAAGTCTCTAGGGAGAAGAAGGGGTTTTGGCAGTGGCTTGCTGAGGCTGATAAGAGCATGGGATGTGCTCCAAGCGCAGCCTCTGCCGATTTGCTTTTGGGCCTTTCTGACGTTGCCCTGAGCTGTCACCATCAGACTTGGCTTCTCTGCAAGCTCCCCCTCATGACTGACCCGGAGGGGGGTTACTTTTAAGCTGATCTTTGGGACTTCCTTTTGGCTTGCTTCCCCACTCTCCTCTCTCTGATGCCCTGAGATCAAGCAGCTTCCTGCTCAGGCCAACTCCAGCAAAGGTGCTGGCCCCAAGGCCCTGGGAGGTGAGGGCTGTCTGTACAAGGACAGTGGCAGGCAGATGGCAAACCCAGTTGATGTCATGACGGGACCGTGTTGAGGACTCCCAGCTTCAGGTCCAGGTACTGGCCTCAGACCAGTCATCCAGCAGGAATCATGTGGCCCAACTTGCAGCTCCAGTACGCTCTGGGGCCATATAAATGGTGGGAACGCCTCCGTGGCGTGGCTGCCCTGACCCTGACCCGGAGCACCCCCTTTCTACGCAGGGGCTGTGCTGACCTCTGCGGTCTGCGGGAACACCCCTCCCTCTGGCGTCCCTGGATGGGCGCGGGGAGTTCCGGAGGAGCGTGTCCGGTTGCTGCACCACCAGCATCCTCAAATTGTGTCGCGGATGAATCACATGGACAGTCCCACCGCTTCCGCCTGCCGCAGTATAGTGGGGAGACGAGCCC
The DNA here is from genome assembly GCA_963575035.1 of Avahi laniger. Classification (NCBI taxonomy): domain Eukaryota; kingdom Metazoa; phylum Chordata; class Mammalia; order Primates; family Indriidae; genus Avahi; species Avahi laniger. The sequence continues at coordinate 2,731 of CAUYSK010014063.1, read as the reverse complement.
TCGCCAATGCGATTTCTGGGGGTACGGAGAGGCGGGGATGTCGGGGCCACTTCCTTGCGCAAAGGCTCCCTCGGAGCTCCTCCTCTGCCGCCTCTGGCTGCCGCCAGTTCCCAGGCGCGCAGGAGAACGTCTCATGCAGCCGCGGAGCCCAGCCGCTGCCTGGGAGGCTTGGGGCCCATCGCCTCTGGCGCAAGAGACAGTTAGCTGCTCGCAGGGACCTGCTTCCCTGTCATCTGCTAGGAGGAGACCGGCGGGGTCCCCAGCTCCCGTTAGGGAACACGAAGCCCTTGTCCTTTCCCAGTCTCTACAGCCAGGGTATGAAATCGCCTCTCAGGGAGTGATTCCCTCATCAAACAAGCAGAGGTGTAGACTGGCAGGCGACAGTTTAGGAAACTGGCACTTCTCCCAAGGCACAGGGGACCCAGGCTCAGTTCCTAGCAGGTGGGAGACCTGGTTCAGCGGCCCCTGTGAAATCAGGCAGGAAGAGCCATCCATCTCCCCCTGACCCCGCCAGTGTGATGGTCAGAAAATCCCTTCCAGGTTAGAGTCTGGGTCAAGAACTAGTTCTCACTCTAGAGACTCCCTCAGTAGGGGAAGAGCTGACTTTAGGGCTGTCTTTCTGTCGATTTCGGGATTCTAAAAACTCTCAGCCTCTGTTACTCGTCCATAGAAATGAGCACAACCCACCTCTCAAGGTTGCAACTGGATTCAAAGGGCTGCTGCAGGCAGCGTAACACAGTAGTTGGCATGTGACTGCCTAAGGTCAAGGCTGGCTCTACCCTTTGCTAGCAGTGCAACCTTGGGCAAGTTGCTTACTCTTGCTAAATGTCAGTTTCCTTACCTGCAAAAAGAGGCGATGAAAATGACGGGCTCTATCACAGGGCTGTGCTAAGGATCAGAGAGCCTGCGGCAGCATCCAGGGTGTGTGAAAGATGTGAGGATGTGCCAGCGCGGGCCAGGCCCAGAGAGCTCCAGAGTGTTACTATGGTGGTATTTATTACTGCATGGGGAAGGCCCAGGCATGGCTCTTGACTCTGAGGGAGGCAGTGTGGTATGACGTATGTGTGCACCCACGCTGCATGCATGCTCACACTTATGGTGGGGTGGTGGTGATGCTGGGTAGTAGTTCAGACTTGACTTCTAGCTTATGACATCTACTCCTTCTTTGGGCCTTTGTCATCATCTGTGAAATGGCAGGTTGGACCTATTGTTTGCCATTTTAGCTCAACCACACAAAAGTTTTTTTGTTTTTTTGTTTTTTTTTGAGACAGTGTCTCACTGTGTTGCCCGGGCTAGAGTGCCGTGGCCTCATCCTAGCTCACAGCAACCTCAAACTCCTGGGCTCAAGCGATCCTCCTGCCTCAGCCTCCCGAGTAGCTGGGACTACAGGCATGCGCCACCATGCCCGGCTAATTTTTTCTATATATTTTTTTAGTTGTCCAATTAATTTCTTTCTATTTTTAGCAGAGACGGGGGTCTCGCTCTTGCTCAGGCTGGTCTAGAACTCCTGAGCTCAAACAATCCACCCGCCTTGGCCTCCCAGAGAGCTAGGATTACAGGCGTGAGCCACCGCGCCCAGCCCTAATTAACCCTTCTAAATCTAAGTTTACTAATATAGAAAACCCCAATAAACAGGATCATATCATACCAAACTGACAGGGCAATTGTGAGTTTAAATGAGATAATGCATGCAAAGCACTGGCAAAGAGCCTAGCTCATAAAAGGTACTCAGTGAATGTTAGATGTTATTAACCTCGGAATGATTCCTGTAACACGATACATTTCTACTGAAGGAACACATGCAACTGCATATTTGCTATAATGTTGAAATTGAAACCATAGTTGGGGAGGGGGGAGAAGTGCTATACAGGGGGAGGTGTACAACAGAACTTATTGGAAAGAAACAGCAACATGACAGAAGAGAATCCAGAAATACATTCTGTATGCACCTAACAATATAACAGTATGTATATAACAGCTTTTATATGTATCTGTACATTACGTTATTTCTTAGATCAGTTCTCCCCTACCAAAAGAAATAATAATTCAGGCCAGGCACAGTGGCTGATGCCTGTAATCCTAGCACTCTGGGAGGCAGAGGCAGGAAGATCACTTGAGGTCAGGAGTTCGATACCAGCCTGAACAACAGTGAGACTCGCCATCTCTAAAAAGAATAGAAATGTAATCCTAGCACTCTGGGAGGCTGAGACAGGTGGATCGCTCAAGGTCAGGAGTTCGAGACCAGCCTGAATAAGAGCGGGACTCCGTCTCTACTAAAAAATAGAAAGAAATGATCTGGACAACTAAAAAAAAAAAAAAAATATATATATATATATATATATATATATATAAAAAATTAGCTGGGCATGGTGGCGCATGCCTGTAGTCCCAGCTACTCGGGAGGCTGAGGCAGGAGGATCGCTTGAGCCCAGGAGTTTGAGGTTGCTGTGAGCTAGGCTGACACCATGGCACTCTAGCCAAGGCAGCAGAGCCAGACTCTCTCAAAAAAAAAAAAAAAAAAAATCAGTGAAACTGGACAGGGAGCACATATCAAGATATCAAGATTCCCCAGAAGTGCTACTTTTGCCTACTCTTTGGTTAGAAAGGCAATATAGTGTAGTGGTTAAGAGCAGGGACTTGTGCCAGATTGTCTGGGTTCACATCCAGCCCTACCACTTACTAGCTGTGTGGCCCTCAGCTCATTCCCTAAGCTCTACGTGCCTTGGTTCTT
>CAUYSK010014062.1:0-30704 GCA_963575035.1 Avahi laniger | reverse complement strand
GCCTGAGCAAGAGTGAGACTCCGTCTCTACTAAACGTAGAAAAATTAGCCGGGCATAGTGGTGCATACCTGTAGTCCCAGCTACTGGGGAGGCTGAGGCAGGAGGATCACTTGAGCCCAGGAGTTTGAGGTTGCTGTGAGCTAGGCTGATGCCACAGCACTCTACTCAGGGCAACAGAGTGAGACTCTGTCTCAAAAAAAAAAAAAAAAAAAAAAAGTTTAAAAAAATAAAACAGCAATGGATAATGAAAGAAGGAAATGAAAAAATGAGAAAAATAGAAAATAAGATGATAAAGGAGAAAGATCTGAAATAGAAGAAAAATGAAGAGAAATTTTTCAAAATGTGTTGAAAGAGAAATGAGGAAGGGGGCTTCCACGGAAGTTATTCCTGTTGTTCCCTGGCTGATGTCGCTTCGGGTGAGACCTGGCTGGCAGGCTGTGTGGGGTGACAGCAGGCTGCAGCAACAGAGGACAGGCAAGGTGACTGCATGCCACACCAAAATGCAGTTATCATGCCACCCAAACTGGGTCTGATCTAGTCGGAGTGGGGCCTCTAATGTGGTATTGAGTCAGGCGGCTCAAAAGTGTACTGCAACAATCCCATGGAGAAGCCCTGAGGGTCACCAGGGCCCTTCCCCCTCCACTGACAGCTTTCACCTCTGGAAAGGTGGTTAGGGACCCGCATCTTATACAAGAGGAACCTGAGGCTCAGAAAAGAGATGACTGTCCCAAGGCAGTCAGTGCCAGGGCCAGGCCTAAAAGCCCACTTTTCAAGCTCCAAGTCCATGGGCTTTCCACCAGGGCATCATTCATTTGTCAGAGAGCAGAGCCTTCCCCCATCCCCAGTGCCAGCCACCTGCCCACACACAATGTGCACAAATATGCTAACACACACACAGTGAGCTCTGCTGCCTCCACTCCAGTCAGCAACCTGGGCCGGGTGTAGGCGAGTAGGGCCCTCTCTGCATGGGGGCGTGGGAGTGCTGCATACATTTCAGCGGGTGTGAGGAGCATAGGTGCCCTGGCCTCCCTTACCTTTGGATGGGTCTGTGCCTTGCCCTGCTGAATTCCTGTCTTCCTTGGGTCACTATATGCACACCCAGCATCCCACCCAATCTAGAGAGAAAGCGAGGAGGCCCCATCAGCCCTAAAATGTTGGGGTTTCCCAGATCCTTCAGGTAGACTGTGCAGCACCTCGCAGGAAGCACCAGGGCATGAGGTATGGTGGGAAATCCTAGGAACTGGGAGGCCGGAAACAAGTCCTGAGATGGCAGGCACCCTGTGGCTTTGAATGACAAAGCACCTACTGGATGCCTCCCAGGGCCACAGGTGCTCAGGCTGGAGGCAGCAATGGCCCACCAGGCCCTTTCTGCCCACCGCTCAGCACTCCAAAAGCTGCCCCACCATCTGCACCACAGGCTCCCCTGCCCTCTTGCTTTCAGGTGGCTTGGCCAACCAGGTTGGGAGTTGGCCAACTGGACAGGAGTCTGGGCAGTGGGAGGGGCAAGAGGCCGGGGTAATTATCCCATCAGCATCCTCCCCTGAAGGCTTCCTCCTTCAGCTACAGCCCCACTGATGACTGCCCTGCCCCTTGGAGCCGAGGGCTGAGAACAACTGTACTTCACCACCCCTGGTTGGCTTCCCTTATGCCCACAGCTCTCCAAGTAGTCCTCTCGTTAAACTCCCTGCCAGCCTACATGTTTTCTAGTACATGCTGTCAGTTTCCTGCCTTGACAAACATGTCCTCATTAAATCCTGCCAGGTGCCAGCCTGGGATCATCCAACTCTCTGACACAGAGTGGTTCCTGCCACACGCCAGAACATCTCCGTCGTTCTTCCCAGAGGCCCAGCAGGGAGGAGGACCTAGAACCCAGGTCTCCTGCCTCCCCAGGGTAGGACTCCTGTCTCTCTACTCACTGGGCTTCTTGGGGATCGAGATTTTGGGGAGTCTGGGCTGGGGGAGATCTTGGAGTGAGAAGGGCTTCAACCCCCTCTTCCTGGTGGCACCATTCAGTGGGGCAGCAGGGTGCCCTGGCCTGGATGGTGGGGCCAGGTGCCAGGGTCAGAGGCCCCTGGGGCACCAACCAGCACACAGCTCCCAGCTTCTCTCTCATGCGGGCTCCAGAGGGCCGTGGGCAACACTGCTGCCTGCTTTGCCACCTTAGAGGGGATAGAGGCTTCTGTTGCCACTAATCCCTGAATAACTTTACGGCCCCCTCCCCTTCAAACACTGTTGTAATCAATCCCTTATATTTAAATTCCCTCTGTTGGAAACACCTAGAGTGGTTTCTGTTTTCCTTACTAGTCACTCACTGTTATACCATCTCAACTCTGTCCTTAGACATAGCTCGCCAGAATTCACACCAGAGACAAGGCAAGACCCACTAAGTCCCAGCACTATGGAATCGTAACACCCATAGCTGCTTCCGATGAATTCTACAACATGGCCAGAAGATGGCAGCACACCACTACTCCAACCTCACCAGCTCACCTGCAGCCCAGGACTCTGCAACCTGAGCTTCACCTCCTAGACCTGCAGAGGTTCTCATAATAGCCACTTGGCCAGCCCACAGATCATTGTCTCCCTACAAATGCATCTATCAGCCAGATAATCCAAGCTCATAAATAATACCCCAACATCGCAATCAAGGCATAAATTCCTTTCAAACACCACAGTGATATCCTTAGATTTTTGGTAAATCTTTGGAATTGGATAAACCATCATCCTTAATTAGGAAGAACACTTTTAAAAAAAAATCCGTAAAACATGACCAGTCAGCGAGCAGCCAGGCAGTTTGGGGTCTGTTATTTGTTCTTTAATGAGTTATCCTAAGGGAACCTGGTGGGTGAAGAACAAGCACCAGCAGTCATCGGTGCCCAGCGGAAAAGCTTGTGACAGCCAGGCCCACCCCATAGCCCCAGCACGGCCAGGAGCCCCCTGTTGGCACTGGCCAGTAGGACCCAGAGTCCGTCTGCCATTCCCAATGTTTTGAATGGCCTCCAAGATGATTCCAACGTTCATCAGCACAAACTAAGCTGTTAAACTGATCAACACGTGATTCTTCAGTATCAAAAAATTAATAAAAATACAGAACTCCTGGGTCTTCTAAACATTTGGACAATTATTCCAATATTTAAATTGGTGAAAGTACTTTTTAATAAAGTCAGTCACTGAATAAACTCCTTAAGAAGCCACAGGTGACAATGAGAAACAAAGGCCTTTGTATGCTAATAGGTTTGTGGAAAACAGTGCCGAGGGCACACTTTTGCAATCTTGAAATGAAAACATTAGGAAAAGATCAACCAAACTGAATTACAAACATTCTACACTGAAATTGTGGCTGAGACCCAAGTGAGCAACCACAAAGTTCTGTTGGTGTTGGAATCTCCATTTTCGGCCATGGTTTTGTGTGGACTTAGAGTTTCCTATCTCATCATGCTAGGTGTTTTTTCTTCGCATCTTGCATTATAACAATGTCGTGTGAGGGCTGAGCCATGAAAGTGGATGACTCAGAGCATGTTCAATACTCACCCCTCCCAGGGCACGCGCCCAGGCATGCAGGCACACGGCCTTCCTCTCCAGGAGCCTCCCCTGCCTGGCTATGGGCCTCCTAAAACCTGCCAGAGGGCTGGGCCAGGAACAGAGGCTCGACTCTGCCGAGGTCCCTGTGGTGTGGACCAAGGCTGCCTCCCTCTGTGCCCACTTGAAGCCCACCCTTGAGTTCCCATTGGCCTTGCTCCTTGAGATTGTCACCACGGGGATCAATTCCATGGTTTGGCCAGAGCAGCAGCTGGGGAGAGTCAGAATCATTCTGAGTGACCGTGAAAGTCTGGCCGGAGCACCCATTTGAAGGACTTGCTCCCAAATGATGGCACCTGACTGCTCATGTGTTTCTGTGATTCCCCACATTCTGCAGAAATGGGGAAGGAAGGACGTTAGAGCCCCACAGAGAATAGCAGCTGCAACCACCCCTGGCATGGACAAAACCAACATGGCTCCTCCTGTGTTAGGGACAAGGACTTTGTAGACTTTGCTTTATTTAGGGCCAAAAGAAGCAGGGAAGAGGACTCCTCCTAGAATTGCATCAGTCTCCATCTCTCCAAATCCTCATCGAAGACCTCCAAGAGGTAGACGGGGCCTCAGTGCCAGAGGGCAAGGGAGGATGGGGGTCACAGGGTTATGGGAGTGAGCACAGCACTAAGGAGTGAGCCTTCTGAAGACCGCAGAGCTGCAGGGCCCTGCCCTCCCCTCTTCCCTGGGTGGGTGGGGGGCTTGCCTCCTGCTGAGACAGCCACAGAGCTCACCTCCAGCTACCAATCAGGAGAAACCACACAAGGTGGCCTTCATGCAGGCACAGTCAGTTTAGGACAAAGATGCCTCGACTTAGAAGGCAACAGAGAAACCAGAAGTCCACAAACAGGACCAGGGAAAAGGGTCCTCAAGATCTACTCTGCCCAGAGTTGCCTGTAATGATGCGATCCTTTCCTGGTTCCTTTCAAGACAAATGGAACATGGACGGAGAAGTAAGAATACTCAAACTGCAGATAAGGCAGGTCCCCTTGAACAGACTGCAGACCCCTCTGCCTTGGGGCACAGGCCTCTCTCAACCCTGCCCCAGATGCGGTTCTTCCTTCCTTCACAGAAGCTCTGACCCCAACAGGCCCTGCCCAGGAGCCAAGGAGAGCCCAGCCAGCCCTGCAGTCTGGGGTGTTACATGGGGACCATGAGAATCACCCAGGGTGCAGATGTCACCTCCCCCTGGTGCCTGCCAGGCACAGCTGCCTGGCACCCTCATACTCAGAGAGGGGCTGGGCTAGGCCCACACATCAGACTCCAGGCAGTGTGTTATCCTTTAATGAAGAGCTGGGTCAGTGGTGCCACCACTCTCCCCAAGGCCCCCAGCAGCAGATGTCCTCCCCACAGGGGTAGCCCTGAGGCAGCCAGCCCTGCTGAGGGGTCTGTTTGCAGTGGCCTCAGAGAGGCCTTCATCTCTTAGACCTAGGATGTGGCAGCAGCAACAAGGCCAGAGGCAGCTAAACTGAGGTCAGGCATGACGGAGGAGGACAGAAAGTGTGGGTGCTCCTTCCTCTCTGAATCGCAGTGGGACACAGGCCAGTACTGAGGAATAGTACAGTCTTCCCATGGGCCTGGAGACCCTTCTGGCCACTCTCTGGAAGCCCTTAGTCCCTAACTCCCCGCAGACTGGTGTCATGCAGGAAATGGCCCATAGGGTCACTCGGCTCAGCGGGCTGGCTGGGTAGTACCCCATGAGCCTCAGGGCCCCAAACCTGCAATGTGAGTCCAGCAGGGCCAAGGCCAGAGCCACCAGGAGACTGGGAGTCACCTTCTACTAACTCTGCTTGTCAGTCACTATAGGCATCTAAGAAGGTGGTCTCTCCCTCGAGGTTCCAGGGCTGCCCAGGTAGGGCTGAGGCTCCTGGGTCCCTATAGATCCGTGACTTTGTTTTCCACAGCAGCTGCAATCTGCTGGAGCCGATAGCCCAGCTGCATCTTCTGGGCTGTGCCGTCCTCCTCGAGGGCCGTGATGATCTAGAACACAGAGACCAGCACCATCAGGGGAGACTTCCTTGGCTTACATGTTTACTGCAGACTGCAACAGCCCTCCTAAGCTGCTGCAACAAAACTGGGGTGGGAGCCCAAGAAACCCAACAAATTGCTTCGTTTACTTCCCGTGACCTCAGGGCCTCGGCGGCGGGAGGGATACTAATAGCAAAAGTGCCATGTGGTTTTAAGGAGTATTAAGGTGGGGAATGAAGCCCTTCACTCAGTACTGAGCCTCTCAGAAGCCCGCCCAGCATAACAGCACTTCCTGAGTTCCCATAAGCCAGGTGCCAGGCAAGGACAGGGACCCAATAATGACCAGACAAATGTGGACAGGGAGACAGATATTGATCAAACACGAGCAATTACATAACCACAAACAGGGGCTGCCACAGGGGAAGGGGTGGAAACTGAGAGAGCAGCAGCAATGGGGGAGAATAGCCATCACCCACCACGTCTCCAGGAGGGGACGTGACTGCAACACTCCCACCACCCCCACACCATGGCCCACACCATGCTGAGGAAGGCTGTGGGCCACGAGGCAGGTTCCTTATCTCTGAACAGCAATGACCATATCGCTGGTGCCACACAAACATCTGGGTGGACAGTTCCATCAGGCACTCAATAGGCTGGTTGGTGGGTGCTCACATCTTCAGGTCCAGCCCAGGGATCCCCCAGAAAACCCCCTCACCAGTTCCATTGTCCCCTTACTCAGTCTGGTCCTATGCCCACACCCTCCTCTCTGGTGGCTCATACAGCCAGGCCAGGCCTGCACCTGCAGAGGTGGCCACGTGCAACACACTGCCAGCATCAGACTCTGGCAGGGACTGAGTGGGGGCATGGTCAGGGCAGAGGTGGCAGCTGTGTCCCTCCCAACACATCCTGTACACTATCTCCAGGCCCTGGCAGATCCCCCAGTCCCCAACCACCAGCACCATGCCTGGGAGCTCACAGAGGAGCGGGAATGGGGAGTGAGGGACAGGGAGGAGCACAGCAAATACTGGGGGCACACCTGAAGAACACTTCCCGAACCCCAAGGGGTCCAACCCTGCCTCACACTGTACCTGGGGGAGAGCTGAGGGCTCCCACCTTGAGTCACAGGGCCAGATCCCCTCTCATATCCATCCCCTCAACCTCCAGGGGAGCCTCAAGGTCGGCCTCCCAGTAAGAGCCCAGGGCCTGCCCACCTGATCGTAGTACTTGTTGATATACTTGTAGAGTTCATGCAGGGCCACTCGCGCCCCAAGGTCTCCAGAGTAGTTCTAGGGAGGAGGCCAAATGAGAGGTGAGAGAGATGAGGAGTGCAGCCAGCATGGAGCAGCCCAGGACCCCAGGGAAGAGGGGTGGGGAGGAGGGGCCTGAGAGGCGGAAGAAAGCCCCGCAGCGGGAAGCAGAGCCCTGTGCAGACCAGGGACCCCAGGCGAGGCATACCCAGCTGGGGCAGGATAGGGCCAGAGGGCCTCTTTGGTAGGAAGAGAGCCCAGGTCTGTAGTTTCAGCAAGGCCTGGGGTTTCCACAGGGGCCCTGCCTGTCTTGTGCCTTGAGGCTCTGGCCCGGACCCTCTGCCACTCCAGACGATTACAGAAGCAGATGGGACAGATGCTGCTTGCAGGCTGTGAGGCCAGCATGATTCTGCTCTGATCTAACTCAAGTATTTCCTCAAGTCACTCTCAAGCCCTTCCATGGGGACATCTCTGAGCCTCAACTTCCTCATCAGGACAACAGAGTCATGTCACCTAACTTGGGGAGCTCTTATGGGGATCAAATGAAACAAAGTGCCCCATGAAAGGCCTGACACAGATCAACACCCCAAAATGGTAGCTGTATTGCAGTGTGGTAGTCACCAACCATCATCATCATCATCATTTCAGAAACATTGTTTATAAATTCCCTGGAGTTATATTTCGGGGCTGTGCTAGGAGTAGGTGGGGCATGTTTATACCACCGAGGAAGGCAGAACAGTGGGAAGACATGTGCAGGCAGAGCCAGGCAGGCCTGGGGCCAAATCCCAGATCTATCATCCACAGATCACAGCGAGGGCTGCAGGCACCAAGCACCTGGCTGAGTCAGGTTAGGGGGCAGCTGTCAGGACAAGACCCCTGCTTGCTCTGTGATGAGATGTTGGGAGCCCTGGCCTTTTACAGTGGCACCTGGAACATTTTGCTCTTATAATGAAGGTTTGTGTCCTGCCCCAACCAGTTCACAGGGCTGCTGAGGTCCCAAGGGCTTCCCTGCAAAGGTGCAGTGTGATGGGGGCAGGACCGTTGTGGCAGGAGGCTTGTGCCCAGCCCAAGCAGCAGAGGGAGGCCTTACCCGGGACAGCTCGGCCAGGACAGAGTTCATTTCTTGGTCACTGGCCGGGACGGTCTGTCTGATATCTGCATAGTACCTGCCAGAGAGCCAGAGTGTGGCAGCTGCTGGGCAAACAAACCCACTCCCCCTACCCCCACCCCAGGCCCACCCCTGGCCTCAGCTGCACATACCCCCAATCTCCACCCACCCATGCCCCTCCAGTACCTTTCCACCATCCGTTTATAACGGGGAATATCCCGAGCATACAGAAGTTTGTTGATGGGGGAGTCCTAGGTGCCAGTAGGAGGGCAGTGAAAGAAGAAGGAAAGATGAGCGCCCCTGTTAAGGTGACAGACCACCCTGGGTTTCCCAGCGCTGTTTCAGTTTTAAAACTAGAAGTCCAACATCCCAGGAAGCCCCTCAGTCCTGCACACCAGGCCAGCTGGTCACCCTAGGCCACTTCCTTCTGCAGGAGCCTCCTCTGTTCCCTGCCCTCCACCAACATCCAGTCTCTGATGTCGACCAAGCTCCTCCCCGGATAACCCTGAGGTCATTTCTCAGCTCCACATGTCTCCGTCTGGCTCTAGCAGGGAGCCGGCACGTAGGGCGGGAAGCACGGTGTCTATTCCCCATGTAATCATTTTAAAAATCAGCAAATTGGGACCTAGAAAATTATGTAAATTGCCACAGACCACCTCACTCCTGAGTGGCTGAGCTGGGATTTGAAGCAGGTCTCTTAAGTCACTTAACACACCCAGACACAATTCCCAGCAGCCGTGGGCTCTGGGCAGCACACCTCTATTCTCAGGACCTCTGTCTCATCCTCAAGCTGCTGGGAAGGTGGGAAAGACCGTGAGGCGGAGCTGCCCCATGTGAGTAGGGTCAGGATGCGTGCCTTCCGGTCAGCGCTCCATGGAGGGACCTTGGCATTCCTGGTTTGGACTATCCCTGAGCCGTCCAGGAACCATTTGCTGTTCTGCTAGGAAGGGGAGGCACTGGAAAGGTCTGGCAAAAAACTCAGCCACGACATAGCATCCAGCCCCAGAGGCGGCCCTGTGGGTCCTGGTGTGGCCCTGTGATGCTCAGCTCAGTGCAGGCAGAATGACGAGAGCATGCGCAAACGCTGCAGGGTGGAACTTTCCATTTTGTTTCTTCAGAGCGGCCTAGAGATGCCTCTCTGAAGAGGTCAAAAGACATCTGTGTCCAAGGGCCTGGGCGAAGCAGAGCCCACTAACAGAACTGCAAAGCCACACACGGGCCCTGCCTGACATGCTGGGGACCCTGTGTGTCATGGGACTCTTGGCTTTGACTACCGTGACAATACACTCTCGATCATTGTGCTACCACACAGCTCAGACCACTTCTCCTCCGTGCCTCCAGCTCCCCTCTTCAACACACCCCTCAAATCCTGGCACTCCCCTGGATGCCCTGCACTACCGCACTGGCAGGCAGACACCTCCACCACCCTAAGCAACCAAATCCACCAGGCAGCCCGGAGCTGCTCTGGGACTGGAAAGTCCACATCTCTACCTGGAAACCACCTGGTGGCACAACACACATCAAGCTCACCTCCTCCAAGTCTGAGCTCTCCACAGCTAGAGGCCCAGGGATCATATGTGAACCCCGCCTTCTTCCTTATCCCCCCACATCCAAACTATGGCTTCTGTCTGCCCGGCACCCTCTTGCCCAGTTTGAATCTGGCCGCTAGCTTGTCCTTTCTGGACTCCCATGCTCCAGTCCACCCATTGCACAATTGTTAGGATGCTCCACAGATCTCTCAGGTCTGACCACACCACTCCCCTACTCCTAGGCCTTCTGGGGCCCCCTGTTGCCCTCAGAGTGAGCTCTGACCAGTGGCCCTGGCCTACTGCCACAGCCTGCCAGCTTCTATGCCCTAGCCACACTAGACTGCAGTTGCTGCCCACGTCTTAACCCTGTGAATTGGCACACGATGCCCCCTACCCTTGCTCATCCTTTAAGACTGAGGCATTGCCACCTTACAGGGAACCCCTGGGACAAGGCCTGGCCTGGGGATGTCAGAGATCTCCCCAAACCCTCTTCCTTGAAATTCTCAGGAAAGCCTGGAATTTGGGTATGCACAGGACTGTCCGCCTCCAGCCCACACCATCCCGTCCCCACTCGTCCCCCCCAGGACCTCCCCAAACCCGCTCACCCGGCCCAGCTTGTGGTCAGCCAGGGTGCAGGCATCCATGAAGGTCTGCGCGATGACAAGGAGCACCGCGTCCATGTTATCAGATGTCTGCACATCGAACACAAACTGCGGGTTTTTGATTATATTGATCCAGAACCTCAGCGGCAAGCTGCAGTGGGGCAGACATGGCTGATGAGCGTGCTGGGGAGGCAGGAGGGACCCCCACACACCTCGGGCCCAGCGGCCCCACCCCACCTGTTGGTCTTCCAGATGTGGATGGTGTCCTGGTCGGAGATGCCGTGTTGCTGGGCCTGCTCGTCTAGCAGGTCAAAGAAGTATTTAACAGCGAGTGGCACGGGGCGGCTGGTGCTGAGAATCACCTGGAACAGGTCGTCCACAAACTTCTGCAGGGTGCCCTATGGGAAGGTGGAGGGGGCAGCAAGGGGACCTCAGTGCCAGCCCAGTCTCAGACACCTCCTGGCACTATGCTTGCGAGCCCCACACCACCCCAAACCCCACGAGTGGCTATTCTCCCCACAGCCAGACCCCACTGCCTGTCCTATCCCTGCCCCCGGCCCTGCCCAGCCCTCGCTGCCCCACCTTCATGGACAGCAGGCGTGTCAGGTAGATCTCAGGGATGGCCTTGGCTCGCTCACGCTCCCCGCCCCGAAGGCTGCCCCTCCGAGGCCTGGGCGGCTCTGGCTCCTCACTTGGCTTCACCAGGTGCCAGGGCCGGATGCCCCCCTCATCCACATCCTCCAGCATTGGGGTCCCTGTGCCAAGAGCCCACACTGTTACCCTTCACCAGGTGCCACCTCCCCAGGCCCCCGGGTCCTGCCAACTTTCCCCGGAGTGGGGGCACCTGGTTGAGGGCTTCTCTGGGCAGAAGGACAATACAAATAAGCCTGCCCGGGGCCCAGCCCAGAGGCCTTTCCCCAATACCCAGGACTGGGCACAGCAAGGGCAGAGGACTGTGGTGGGAGGCAGTACTCACGCTCTCCAGGGACATAATCCTGGTTTTCCCGGAGAATGTTCTTGGTGAGGCAGGGGACGAGGGCCACAGTTGCTCCATCTGGGACCTGCTGACCACAGCTGGTGATCCCTCCACCAGCCCCCTCCCCAACCCACACCCCTCCTCCAACCTTGACCCCTCCCACCTTGTAATGCTGCAAGGTGTTCAGGCGCCTCCACAGACCCTGGACCTCAGAAGTGACGTCCTCGTCAGACAGGATTAGGTGCCCAGCCACCCCAGACCGCCACTCTGCAAGAGCAAGGTAGGATTGGTCCAGGGTTTCCAAGATACTCTTCCCACAGTGGAGCCCATGTCTTCCTCCACAGGGGACACTGGCCCCTCCATCAGGGCCAGCCCTACTCAACCTCTCCAAAGACCAGGAGCAGGGACCCCTCACCAGGGGGTGACTCCCAACATCCTACCCACCCTAAGTGATAAGCTGTCCCTGCAGAGCTTGTCCCAGAGCAGCCCAGGCCCAACACTGGCTCAGGTCCCCAAGGGCTCTCCATGCCCTCACCAACATCCAGGGTGCGAGAGTCTGGCCGCTGGGCAAGAGGTACTCCTTTATAAAGCTGGTCCAACATCTTTTCCTTGGCTTGGGAGATGGTGTCACAGTCCAGGACCTTCACAGGCACACCCTGGGCCTCTCCTGTCCCAGGCCCCATAGCCAACAGCGCATTCAAAGTCTATGCAGGACATGTGGGAGCCGTCAGGGTTCGTTTACGTTCAGGGTGACCAAGACCAAGAGCAGGGACAACCCATGAGGCAGCCACTGCCTCTGACCCCCAACCACTAAGCAGTCCCTAATTCTTGTCTCTTCACCTGCCTGCTTTCCCTAGGGACAGCAGCTTTCTGCCTTGTGACCCCAGCACCCAGCATGATGCTCTTGTAAACATCTCTGGGGAAGATGGCAGAACACATGAGCCCCAATCTCTCTTCACTCGGATCCCCGGTGCCCAACTGAGCTGGCCAGGCCGAAGTGCCTGAGACAAGCCTGCAGTAGCTAGTATCCCCACCTATCATGGCAGGAGCAGGAGCCTGAGTGAGATTTCCCCAAAGGAACCCTCATACGGAACCAGGGAGAAGCAAACCCTGAAAAGTGTTCGTCCTGTTTGCCAGGGTGGTTCTGGCTTTGTGGGCAAGGCTGCATCCCTGGTGGGGTGGTCAGACTGACCGGGTCAAGCCCTGGCACAGTTCCTCCCAGACCCTGGTTGTGCCTACCCTGGTCTCATCCCAAGCCTGGTGGCACATCCAGGCCCTATCCGAAAGGTCTGGCCCAAACCTCTATCCTGCTGAGCCAGTCTGAAGCTCTCCCTCCAGCACCCAGCCAGAGGTCAGGCGGGCTCTCTGTCCACGTGCTGACACCACATGCTGGTGCCCCAACTCCACACCCCTACACTCCCTCCTGCCCTGGCCCTCACTGGACACTGATACTGTAGACCGCACACATGCACACCCTCACCAGGGGACGGTACTCCACGTCCTCTCTCAGCAAGCGGTTGTCATTCAGGGTGTATTTGGCTTTGCCCGTCACACTGTCCACTGGTCCCTTGTCCACTTGATGCTTAATCCCTCGGAAGAGCATGTACAGAGGCTCCCCTACTGAGTCCTGGGGGAGTGCAGGCAGTTAGGGCCCCCAGACAGGTGGCAGAGGTATATGGGACATGACACATCATGGGGAAGGGGACAGGACACAGGCTTAAGGTAACCGAAGGAAAGTGAGCAGGAGTCTCTGCTCCAGCACGAGTGTGCAAGCTGCATGGGGGCCGGAGGCTTGGTGGTTTAGAGGTCCTGACCCTGCCTGGACAGGAGCCCCATGCACCTCTGCCTCCCTCACCCTCACGAAGGTGTAGAGGCAGATGGACATCCAGTTGGTGAGTAGCTTCTCCACCACAGTCTCTGTCCTGAGACGACAGGAATGGGGAGGCAGAGTCAGCAGGTGGGGCCGTGGGGCCCTCTATTCCACAGACCCTCAGACCCAAGGCCAAGGCCCTGTGCTAGCTCCAGTTGTCTGTGGCCCGCCCAGCCTAGACAGCCACAGACCTTCGCAGCATCAGCTTGGGGTTCTTGGCCACGTACTGGGCCACCAGGTCACTGAGCAGGGTGCGGAGAATGTCAGTGAAGTACTCAAGCTTCCCGTGCAGTGCCACAGTGAGCAGAGATGCTACATAGGCACGGTCCCGAGCTGAGAAGGTGCGCTGACTCTCCAGTGTGTGGATGAACTGGAGCCAGGCAGAGAGGAAGGAGTGGGGAGGGAGGGACATACTCAGAAACCATGGCCAGGAGAGCACAGTCATGGGCAAGATCAGGTAAGGAGGGTCCCGGCACCTTGGTGAGGAAGAGCTTGCTGTTGAGCAGGTTGGACAGCTGCCCCAGCCCTTGCTCCACGGTGGGCCTTCTGCTCTCCGGCACACCCAGGTCCCGGTGCAAGGGTGACTCCTGGTGCCCAGGGAAAAAGACCCTCTCAGCATACACCTTGTAGTCAAGGAAGGGGATTCCACTGCCCAGAAGGTCACTGGTGAGATCAGTCATCTCGGTCATGAGGTCTGTTGAGCAGAAAAGGCCAGGTTTGGGTGCCAATCCCGTCTGATGGAAACGGGATTGGGCAGAGCCCTAGAGGGTGTTCTTGCGGCCTCACCCGTGAACTCCTTCTTGCAGCGGTCCCGCACGCTGCTCTCCAGATTCTCCAGCTGAATCTGGACCTTCTTATAGTCCCTCAGGGCCTGCTTGCTCTTCCTCCTGCTCAGCTCCGAGGTCAGGAGGTGAAGCAGCATGAGGCCAAAGCCCTTGCTGGGTCCCACTGGCCCAGGCCTGCCTGACCCAGCCCCAGGCACATCCTGGCCTTGTCCATACGGTCTGACTGTCCATGCCAGGCCATGCCAAGGCCTAGCCTAGAGCAATTCAGCCTGCCTGCTCCCAAGCAAGTCACACCCACCCACGCCCTCTTCAGCCCAGCACAGCTCAGGCCAGGGATCAGCAAACTACGACCAGGCCAAATCCACCCCACAACCTATCTTTATAAACAGAGATTGGTTAGATCACAGCCACACTCATGTTTACATACTTCCCATGCTGCTTTTGTGCCACAATGGCAGAACTGAGTAGCTGCAACAGAGACTACCTGGCCTGCAAAGCCTAAAATATTTACTCCCTGGCCCTTCACAGAAAGTGTGTGTTGACCCCTGGTCCCTTCCCAGCCCAGCCAGATCCCACGACCTACCCCAGCCCAGCTACATCTGGCTGCACCCACCTGTACATGAGGACAATGATGATGACACCCAGAGCCAGAAGAGAGGTGCCCACCCCCAAGCCCACCTGGGCTGCCACAGGAAAAGTCACGGGGCCCTCGCCATCATACTGCACGTGACCCAGGGAGAAGCACAGGTTCCCCATCTGTACCTGTGTGGGAAGCCACTTGTGAGCCAGGGTTCAGCATGTGCCTGGTACCCAGCCCAGCCCAGCCCCAGGCCTGCCCACTGACCGTGAACTCAGGCAAAGCATCAGGTGCCTCTCGGAGGGCATGGTGCCGTGGCAGGGGCTGCTCCACAGGGGGCTCACAGTACAGGTGGTGCCGGGTCAGCGTCTTCACCACACAGGGGCCATCCCCTATCATGGCCACCACCTCCTCCTTGGACATTGCAAGGTCCAGGTTCTCCCCCTGGAACACAGGATCACTGATCAGTCACTCAGAACCCTTCGCTCAGGTCCTATCCACCCAAGTGTGGTAAGGATGGTCCTGAAACACCCCCCAAGGGCTTAGCACTTCTTCCTCTGCCCCTGGGGCCGACAGTCACATAGCGTCTTTCCACCTTTTCCCCACGACCCTTCCCTATCTTTCTTCTCCAGAGCCGAAAACATAAAGAACATAAAGCTGTCCCCAAATCCTGCCCAGTCAACTTGCAAAACCAGAGCCCCTACTCCATCTGATGGCCCACCAGGTGGGTGATAGTGGATTGACCTATGGCCTGAGTGCCCACCTACTGCCTGCTGCATATGTCCAGAACATGTGCCTGGTCAGGCTGCCAACTGGGGATTAGCCCTATTATCTACTGTGCACCACGCCACTCATTTACACATCGTCATTCAGGAACCTGCCATGGAGTGTGTCAAGATCCAGACCACCAACTAAGTGGTCAACGCCAAACCTCTGCCAGATGCTAGACTAGGCACTCACCCACCAGCCCCTCTGCCTTTGCCACAGTGAGGATGAGGAGCTATGTCCATCCACTGGCCCCTGCTCTGCTGTCCTGACCTCTTCACCACACACAGCAATACTATCCAGCTAAGAGAAGGGTCTTAGACCCTGCCATGTCCAAGTAGGAGCAGTACCTCCACAGAGAACACACTTCCAGGCTTGTGCCGGAATGGCATGGTGGGGTCTTCAGGGTTGAGGGGCTGAAGGGTGGGGTCAGCCTCATAGGAGAAGGGTGTGGGGTTGAGTGTTGCAAAGTCGAAGACCAGATTGTCAAGGATAAATTCCACCCGGACCCAGGGGTTCTCGAGCGGGCCTGGGAGGGCAGGTGTGCGGCAAAGGATGAGCTGGGAAGAGTTCACGTGGCATGGCTCCTCAAACTGGGTGATGGAAGACAAAGGAGGGTTAACCAAGGGACTGTGTGGGAAGGGGGCCACACAAAGATGAGAAGGGCCTCTTTCAGTACCAGCCACCCATGGCTGTCCGTGGGGTATGGGTGGAGGGCAAGGGGAGAGTGTTGGCTAGCCCAGTGCAGGCAGGGAATGCCCAGGGATGTCCTATGTGATGACTGACACAGGGGGCTCCAGGGGAGCACGCTGTCTCCGGGACCCCTCGGCGCCTCCATCCAAGCCCCGGGCTGGGCTGCTGCACTCCTAGGGCCACGGTCACTCGGATTCTTGGCGTCTGCACCACATCCAGATTCTGGCCACGGACCCATATCTCACGTCCTCCACTGAAACACAGCCCATGAGCCACTCATAGCTTAAGTGATCCAGGATCTAAAGCACAGCCCAGTCCCAGCTAGGTTAGCTCAGCCCAGCCCCAAACTACATGATCCCTTGTCCCTACCAGCAGCATGGGATTCAGAGCCCCCACATAAAGCCCTGCAAACCCCCAACACAGTGCAGCTGCAAAGATCTCCCTGCCATATGCCATGCAGCCACGCCCTTGGCTCAGCACCTGAGGAAGCTCTTGGTAGGGCCAGCAGAAGTGACGTTGGGGTCTGATGTGTACTTGAACTGGCCATGCTGAAGCCTCCGCTCAGTGGCCCCAAACCACACAGCCACAGGGAACATGGCAGGCACAGGGTGTGGGCTCGTCTCACACTGCAGCTGCTCTGACTGCTGCTCCGGCAGCCTGGGGAGGGAAGGTGGGAGTGGACGGCAGGCCAGGCTGGGCCAGAGGGGCAAAGGCAAAGGAAACCGGCACATACTCAAGCCTCAGCTCACTTCCCTTGGGTGCTGACTGCAGTCTCCAGTAGGTGGCCCTGGAGACACACTCCCACAACAGCCCAGCTTAGTGAGTGTCTGGCCACTTTCTGAAGGAGCAGACTCGGCCCTCCCCCGCTCCCTGCTCTCCCCAGCACCCCAGCCCCTCTGCCTTCTCCCTGCAGTGCATGGATTTTTGCAGGATGAGGAAGCAGCCCTTACAAGTGACAAGGCTGGTCTCCAACCACCACTCGGATGTCCGCCAGCCGCCCAGTCAGGAGCTTGGAACCACGCAGGGTGAGGTGGGTGCCCCCAGCTCTGGGGCCACGGGCTGGGAAGATGGAGTGCACCTTCGGGTCCTACAGGAAAAGAACAAAGAGAGACAGACAAGCATCAGGCCAGGAGAATCCCAGAAAGAGAGCTGAGATAGACAAGATGGCCTGGGATAGGGAGCCTACGAAGGCAAAAACACATGGGCTGAGAGGAGCCACCAGAGGGGGTGGCCCACTGGCAGCTGGGGGTGGCTCAGCAGTCAGGCACCTGATAGGCAAAGTCGTGCTCTGAGACGCCGCGTCCTCTTCCCAGCACCTCCACTGCCACAGCGCCAGCCACCTCCTTCCCGCTGGCCCCGGTAACGCACACGAGGCTGTGGGCACAGGGCAGGCTAAGGGGTGCCACGTTGCACCAAGGGCCCCTTCAAATAGACCTGGTGGCTCCTCTCCCTGCCTCACTGACAGGTGGTCTTCTCCCCATCCTCCACAGGATGGACAGAGACCCTCCTGCACTTTGGAAGGAATTCCTTATGGCACACCAGAAGGCCTTGGCATCTGAGAATATTTGTGGTTTCAATAATACAAGTTCAACCCCAGAAGCCCCCAACAAGGAGGAATTTATCTGTGTAGTGGCATAAATTTACAAAGGAGCCCTGTAAGGCTGGCTGTGGGGGTGAGCTGCTGAGCCAGTGAGTGGCCCAGCCAGCCACCCGGGTCCTCCACCAGGACCACGTGCACAGTGCCCACTCTCAGAGTGGTAGAAACTTGATTTTTTCATGAAAAAAGTCCCTGAAAGCCTCCAGTCAGATCTAGGGAACAGAAGTGAAGGGACAGTGAACAGTCTAAGAAAATGCTGGTTCTTAGCCAGAAAACAGAAGCTTGGGCAAATTAGTTTCCAGAATGTTAAGCCTACAGTGGCTTGACCCTGTGACATTGTCAGTCACCATAAACACTCCAGGAAAACAGAACAAGCGATGCATGAACTACCCAGAGAAGGCTCCAACCAGAATATATTTTAATCTCTTCATAAATCACATCATAAATTACTGTAGTCTTATGGTTACGGAATCATTAACTGTCTAGTCACTTTAGTTCTCGGTTATAAGACATTCAAGGAAAACTGTGCTCTAGCAAAGTGGTTCCTTGCTTCAAATACAGACTGCAGGGCCTACCACAAGCCCCCTGAACCCAGATCTCTGAGGGCGGAGTGAGGATCTGCTCCATGCTGATTTTAGACAAGTTCTGTGGGCTACCCTGACATTCAGCCAAGATTGAGCTCTGCTGCTTGATAACTCTTTGGGAACATCCCGTTCATGCACATTTGGGACCCTGAAACCGCTGGCCAGGTTACCATGACCCAGAATCTCAGTGAGCCATGAGCACCAGGAAGGCAAAAGGGATCCCCGGAGACTGGGACAGAGGGGCCTGGCCCTCAGCAAGTGTGCCACAAGTCTACCCTCCTGAGGAGCCCAGTGGCCCAGGGCAGTGCTGGGGGAAGAAGGGTCAGCTGGTGAGAAGGACAGCCCCTGAACACAGCTGTCTGGGATCTGAGGCCCCTGCTGCCATGACTGTATCCACGGTCACTCAGAAAGCCAGGTAAGAACACCTAAGCGGAGCCAGGAAGCAGAGCCACCAGTCAGCTCTGGGCAGTGACCCTGTCCCAGACGGGCCCAGGAATGATTCCTCAGCAGCCCACACCAGGAACCTGCAGGTCCGGGCAGGAAGTTAAAGTGGGTGCTTCAGGGCCTAACGGCAACCCCAGCACTGAGGCATTGTGACCAGAATGAAGGAAAGCAGAAGGCAGGGCAGACAAGTGGTGGGTGGGATGCCCTGGGAAGGAAAGCCAACCATGGAGTCCCATGAGGTGTGCCCTGCTCCTGATGGGTCCAGCTCACCTGCTGGAGACCTCATATTCCTGAGCATCCACAGCACAGGACACTCCAGCCACCTTGACTGTGTTCAGCACATCCTGCACATGTTGGCCCAGGTTGGAACCCCTGATGGTGATGCGAGTGCCTCCGTCTATAGGTCCAGTCAGTGGCTCCACCTGTTCCAGGACAAGGACTGCTCACCTCCACCCACCTGAAGAGGTAGCTCCAGTCTCCTACCTTTGGGCCCCCTGCATTCTCCCCTCCAAGAGCAACAGTGAAGAAGAGACATGCCAGCTTTTAGACACACCGAGTGGATGAGGGGCGCAGGGCACTGGGTGGCCACAGCCTGAGCCTCAACACAGGCCTCCCGGGCAACGCAACGTGGATGCTCCTCCTCACACCACACACAGCCATACTGGGGCAAGGCGGTTTGACAGCGGCTGCAGTCCCCGTGTCCCACAGAACAGTCATACAGTACAACTGGGGGTGGCAGAGACAAATGTGAGAGGTAGGCCTCGAGAGGCAGCCCTATGCCACCAGCCAGCTCCAACAGCCCCCAGTTAGCTCACCATGCAGCCCCTCAGCACTGTCCACACGAAGACGGCCGGCCCGACGCAGAAACAGCCCTACACGGAGCTCCGGCTGCAGAGCCCCATAGCTAAGCTGGAGAAATAAGAGTGGGTTCAGAGCCTAGGTAGGGGAAAGCATCAGGCCTGGGGAGGTAGTGGTCAGAGAAAGGACCAAAATGACTAGTTAAAGGAACACAGGGTCAGAAGTCAGAGTTGGAGTGCAGGGACCCCCTGGAGCCACAAGGTTGGAGGTTAAAGGCAGAACTGGAGTACAGGGACTCCATGGGCTCTCAAGTTAGATGTCAGAGGTAGGACACAGGGACTCCATCAGGCACACAATCAGAGGTCAGAGATGGGATACCGAGACTCGCCTGGACAAGTGTGGTACACCCAACTAAGGTTGGTAGCCAGCCTGTGGCCAGGGCACCCTTGCCCACCCAGGTACTCATGGTTTGCACCTGATGCCGCTGGCATATGACGTGGCACTGGGTATCTGGAGGTGGCTCACACTCAACCTGGGCCCCAACCACCACCTCGAGGCCTTCCAGCTCCATCACACACTCATTGTCTCCTGGGCCATCCTGAGGGCAGAGGACACAGCTGTTGGGGCAGCTTTAGGAGCTGGGTCCAGAGAGTCCCGCAGGTCCCCCGGCACAGTCTCTGGGTTGGGGTTGAGCCCTGGGGCCATGCCCTCTTCCTGGCCCCAGGGTTTGTGTGTACTTTGTCAGTAGCCAAGAAGGCTGCAAGGACAGCGGCAGGCAGGACACACCCACCTGGAAAAGGTGCAGATTCCTGCCTAGCAGCCGGACTTCCCGCTCCACGTGGACGGGCATCAGCGTGGAACCCTGAACACTCTCCACACAAGGGCAGGAGCTTGCCCCCCAGTTCACCTCTTCCTGCACGCACCAAGAGCAAGGCAGCCTATAGAGCCCACTCTGCCCACCTCAGCCCTTTGCCTTGCCAGATTCCAGGGGCAAGGCTGGTGCAGGGCTGCAGCCCCTACCCTGCCCCTCCAGCCCCCCAGTGCAGAATCGCAAGGTAGGCAGGGGGCTGCATCTTCCCACATCCCCTCCCGAGGCTTCCTTCCTGGGCTGGGCCTCACCAGCTCCCAGAGCCCGGGGGTGTCATACTGGTAGTCGAGGCTGGACAGGAGGATGAGGGGGGCGGGAGGGCCCTCGTGCTCTGCTGAGTCTCCATCACCTGAGAGGAGGGTGGAAGTGGAGAAGGTGGGCGCGTCACCCCCCGTCCACTCGTCCGCCTCGGGCAGCTCGCCGCCTTCTCTTATGAGCCAGTCCAGAGCGGGCTCCGTGGAGCCCGTGGCCCCTGGGAAAGGGGTAGCAGGAGCAGTGCCAGGGGACTGGTCCAGGGGTACCACAGAGGGAAAGGCCTCAGGGCCAGGGTCTGCAGGAGGCACTGCAGCTGAATCTGAGGGTGATAGGGGAGCAGCTGAGAGGTCCTCAGATGTGGCTGTGGGTCTGAAGTCGGCAGGAGCGGGGACAGTGGTTCCAGGTCTGCTGGGGGAGCTGGGAGGGAAGGGCTTCTCATGGAGAGGTGACTCTGTGGAGGAGGGGGAAGGCATGGGGCCGGGACCTGCCCATGGTCCCCGGGGGCTAAGAGGGGAAGGCCTGGCCGCAGATGGGAAGTCCGAGGTTATGGCTATGGAGGGAGCCCCAGGTGCCACAGGAAGGGTGTCAGGAGCAGGGGTGACCGGGACTTTGGGGGCTCTGGGTGGGAAGGGGGTGGGTGCATCTCTTGCAGGAGGGGCTAGGGAAAGAAGCGGGCTCTGAGGGGGGAGGCAGGGAAAGATGGGAAGGGCCACTCAGCAGGCAGGTGCAGGAGCAGGAGGCAGGCAGGCAAAGGGTATGTTAAGAGGAAAGGAGACCAAGGAAAAGAGAAACAAAAACAGCCCATTAATTCTCAAAAGGAGAAGGGGGGGGCAGGCTCCGGGGTGTCTGTGCTGAGGAAGCGCACGAAGGCCACACCTCCCCTGCCTCTCAGCTACGGAAGTCCTCTCCCGAAACAGGCAGGACATATCAGCAGACATTCTCCAGCAAGTCTGTTACACACAGACCCGCGGCCATCAGGAAAACCCTCACACTGGGAACCCCAAACCCCCCGTGTGGCCCAGCCCAGAGGTATGCTCACCCGTTGGCTCACCACCATCGGCCCAGCATCACACGAGGCCTTGTGCGTGCACAGGTGCTGCCAGACACACCAGTTACACCCCCAGCGGCTGCTCACACAGGCCTGGCACCTGCACAGAGCACAGCCATGAGGCACAGCTCACCATGGGGCGGCCCAGGGCTAGGGGACAGAGTGAGGAACTCACTGTGCAGACGGGCGGAGCTCAGTGACTGCCACACAGTCATAGAAAGAGAGGGAAGCTTGGGCGATCACAATGGTGCCAAACCTGAGCTCCACAGTCACAGAGACGTGGTCTGTAAATGTGGAGAGAGGGCCAGGGCTGAGCAATGGGGAAGCGTGCTCAGACCCAGAACTCGCATCCTGAGACACTGAATGGGAAGGAGAACCCAGGCACAGAATGGAAACTTCAGGCAGGTGGGGACCAGTGAGAGGCCTCGGAGAAAGACATCGATTCAGGGCTCCTTGCCTGGATTCACACTCACCCCAACCACATCCCTGGGAGAAGGTGGGGCTCCCAAGCCCCAGGGCTGACGCCTTCTCTCACCCACCGGCTCCTCTCTGCAGCACTGGGGCTTCACTAGGGTCCGGGGAGGGGCACATCACACCAGAACCAGTCAGCAGGGCAGGGCTCTGATATTCCCCAAAGTGGCAGGAGTATGATTCCCCTGGCCACAGGGGTGGCAGGTCTGGCACCGATAAGAAAACCTACCAAGAAAGCCCAGAACACACTGTCAAGGTCATTGGACAGCACGCTAGGACTCACATTTGTGGGGCACCAGTGTGGGCAGGCACCAGCAGCCACCAGCCCCCAAGGCTTCACAAATACTCTCTGGCCCGAATTAGTAACAGATGAAGAAACTGAGGTTCCAGGAGAAGTGACTTATGCAAGGCCATGTGGTGTTTGGTGTACTTGACAACTTTGATCCCTAGAGCCCCCCCCCCCCACCAGGGGCCCACCTATCTGGTCATTCACCTCCCTCCTCTCTTCTCGGCTGATGTTGGCAGGACTCATAGCTGTCACTCGAAGACAGCCCAGCTCAGGCTGGAAGCTCCACAGCCACTGCTCTGGGCCCTGGCCCCTCGAGCACTCCGAGTGGCGACTGCACCTGAGCAAGAATGACCAGCATCTATCTGTGACCTTCACGGGGCCACTGAGACTTCATAGGACAGGAACACCTACAATTCTGAGGACCTGGGCAGGGCCCTAGAGTGGGTCATGGCACCAGGTTCCTCTGTCTGCCCTGGCAGGCCACTGATGCCCACGGTGGAAGATGGGGGTGGGAGATTGTAGGATCTGGGGATCAGGGGCTGAGATCAGGAATCCTGGATAGGACAATTATGCAGGAACACTGAGGGCATGAGGATGGGGTTGGGAGGAGTCAAGGTTCAGTGGAGCACCAACCTGCCAAGGAGCACACACCACCCACAGTACGGGTCCCTGTGAGCAAGGCAAGACACACAGTCCAGGTGCTGAGCACAGGAGGCCACAGGAACCTTCAGAAGCTGTGACAGCAAAGAGGATCTGAGGCCAGCAATCCAAACACCAGTGGCTCACCCACAAATGGGTCCATGCCCCTGCCTGGGGGCCCCTCCCAGCAGCCATGCTCTGGCTCATGCTTGGCACTCACTGTGCTCTGGGTCATGACATACAGGTGCTCGAAGGTCCCATCAAAGGTGAGGTCTCTGCTCACTGCAGATCCCTGCTGGATGCTCTGTGTGGAGTATGGGTGGCCATCGCTCCCTGGGCCCAAGTAGACCTGGGATCAGAGATCACAGGGTCTGGGACCCAAGTCCATGGCCACAGGCCCAATGCCTTCTCCTAACCTCCACCACTGAAGCAATTTACAGACAGAATTTCATCCTGAGCAGTCTGAGGTCATACAAACCAGCCCAGAAATTAGAGGGAAGTCACAGGTAAACGCTACCCAGTCCTAGGAAGAGGAGTGCAGGTCATCTCTCCCAACCCCCGGAGTTGCAGAGATAGCTCCATCCGGGCTTGGTCCCCAGTAGCCTGTCCCCTCCGGACCCTGGGGCAAGGCCTGGTACTTCCTGTGGGCTCACCCTGTGAAGTTGCCCTTGACTATCACCCAGGAAAGCGATGGTGTGTCCATCTTCCATGGTGACTGCTACAGCTGTTAGCTGAACCCCTGGCCACTCCAGAACTGGTGTGGCTTCCAGTGGGACCCGGCTGGCCATGGGGCTGGGTGTGTGGTCTGAGCCGCAGGGATAAGCATCCAGGGTATCCTGCAGGCAGCAAGAAGCATGAGTAAGGCCCTCCCTGGGTAACCTCCCCTGCCTTATCCTCCCTGGACAGCCTCATCCCACCCCTAGTCTCTCTGCCCACCCTCCCTGACACCCCCACTCCGGACACCATCTCCACAGCCACATCCTTAGTCCTACCACAGTGGACTGATCTCCAGCCGCCTTGGACACTATCCACTGGCTCCTAGCCCCTCTTCTGGTTCCTACCTCTGCCTGTGGCCCCACCTTCTCCCTTCCCTGGCCTGGGAGCTGCTTCCTCCAGATTGTGTGGTCAGCCTGCTCTTGGACCACAGCTGGCATCTTCACCTCTGAATCCACTCCCCTGGGCCCTCTCCCGCCTCGCAATGACTCCGTCCCCTGTGTGCTTCTTCTCTTTTTATCCATCCTGAGGCTAGAGCCAATTAAGTCTCAACCTTATCTTCCTCTCTTGCTCAAGAACCTAAAACAACAGGTCTCATCCCCATATTCTGGGTCCTTGCCCCTGCCTGAGAACCCCAAATACCCTCTCAGTCCACCTACACAAGTGCCACCCCTTCAGCACCCTGGTCTAATCCAATCTCTGTACTGCTCTCTGCTACCCGAATGCCACACCTGTGCTAAGGTCCCTTCTATCGCTCCAGGCAAAAAGAAAGCACCTAATATCTGTCAACCTGATCATCCCACACCACCACCAGCTTCCCTTCAGACTCCCTGGGCAGTGGCCTCAGAGAAGGAAAAAGGCTGGGGCAGTGCTGGAACTCACCACTGGCAGCTGTGCACAGTCGGAATTGACATCATACTCAATGTAAGCCACCTCCGTCCCGTCCTCATCGCGGCCCTCCCGGGTGTAGCAGGCATCTCGTGTGCGATTAGCAAGCCGGTCCACCTCATTCAGAGGGAAGGCACAGAGGGCAGAGGCTCCAGATGCCCCAGCAGCTGCTGATGGGGGCCGGCCCACAGTGGGGGGAGCAGCTGAGGAGAAGGCTGCAAAGAGCATCTCCCCATGGGCCACCTCCCCGGACGTGGCCACAGCTGCAGCCTGGATCAGCCCATAGCGGCCACTCTGGCAGGCCAGAGGCAACTCCACGTAGGAATAGTAGTGCTGGTCCCGGAGGCACACTCGAGACACATAGGCACGGAAGGCTCTAGACTGAGCCTGCAGGTCCCGCCGCATGAACAGGAAGTAGGCACTGGCCCCGTGTGCAAAGGCACTCACGAAGTGGTGGCTGTACTCAGAGAGGCGGCCCACTGCCAGCTTGGCTGTCTCCTCATAGGAGAAGGCGGCTTGGGGGTCCGGCGGCCGCAGGGCCCGGGTCGTGATGGGTGGGATGCCACCCCCCACACCTCTGCTGGTATATCCTCGCCCCACGAACAGGAGGGGCTCCCCTGCCAAGCCCTGGGCTACCAGCCCCACTGTGCTGACCGCAGGGTCATTGGCAGCCACATACTGGGTATCCCCAGGCCGCTCTGGTCGCAGCAGTAGCTGCCCAAGCTGCCCCAGGCGCCGCTGCTCACAGACACCCTGGTGCACACTCCCGCACACCACCAGGGCCCCCGGGCTCACCAGGAGCAGCTGGTTCAGGTTGTTGGTTGGCTGAGCCTGGGGACATTCATCAGGCATCACGGGTGGCAGGCAGTCCCTGCTGTCTAGCACAGGGCCAGTAGACACTGTGGCCTCCAGCTGCAGCCCAGGGCTCAGCTGGAACAGGAAGTTGGTGGCCCCTAGGTAGAGGGTGCCTGAGGTGGGGTCCCTCGCCAGGTGCTGCAGATGTGTGCCATTAGGAGTAAAAGCAGCTGGTGGAGGGGGCTGGAGGGTGAGGACCCACCCGGCCCAGAGTGCCTGGAGAAGAGCTGGGCCAAGGGCAGGCATGGTCACCTGGCAGGGAGAGAAGTCGAGTGGGGTTCACATGGCCATGAGAGCATTCTGGAGCCACTGGTGAGGGACAGGGCTGTAACATTGCCAAGATGCCCCTCCTAACCCAAGGGGTGAGCAGAGGAGGACCCAGGACCACACACCAGCCAGGGGTCAGAAATAGGAGATACTTCCCCTGGAAACTTCAACACTATCCATTCTCTTGGGAGACCTGCACCCTACTCTATCCCTGCCCCCTGCACTGCCCTGTACCACCATAAGGATCAGAGGGCAAGGGCCTGGAAAGGGCTGGAGAGCAGGTGATAGGAAGGAGGGGCCCAGACTCCAGGAAGGGAGAGGGCCCTCTGCAGGGATGTCAGCTTCCCAGGCAAAAGGAAAAGGGAGGGTGGGGTCTCATGGGCCACCAGAATGTTAGAGCAAGACGAGAACTGGGTTCAGGGCCTTTCAGGCCAGGAATCCAGAAGGGTAATAACCACAGAACCAATGGGCCTGAGAGAAGAGGGAGGTTCCAACTGGGAGAGGTGGGGCCTGAAAGGCTGGGCTGCACCTCGGAGAGTCCTCAGCATAAGTGAGAGTAACATGCTCCTAGATGCCTAGGTGTGAAGTCAGGCTCACCTGGCAGGGCCGGCTGGATCAGGAGACAACAGCATGACCTGTGTGGGAGTCACCTAGCCAGGGGGAAAGCAAAGTGTAAAGCTGGGGGCTGGTCTGTGGGCACGTGGGAGCCCTGAGCTCCCCACCAGGGAGGCGGCACAAAAGTGCCCCCTCCCCACTGCCCAGCCTGCTGGTGGAGCTGGGCCCAGCCTGGCCCTCAGCCACCAAACACATTCCACAGAGCACGCCTCCTCGGAGCCCACACAAGGAGGGGGAGGGTAGCAGAGCCAAGCACCCGAGGGGCCTGGGAAAGGTCAGCTGGGAAGGAGCCCCATGGCCAGCAGGGCCCATAGGCCACCAGCATGGCCCTCTCCCTCTGAGGCCCCTCTTTCTGCCCAAATTCTAACCTGTCAAGACACACAGGTATACTACTTCCACACAGGCCAGGAGCTGTCCTAGCTCAAATGACCACCAGCAAATTGGCAGATACACACTTGCACACATACCACCCACCTGCATGCACACACTCACACACAAACACACAGGCAGTCACACACACAGATGCATACAGATACAATCTGTACACACAGGAGAATGACACACACACAGAAACACAGACACATCACACAGGCACACCCCCATGTTCAGATACTGTATAAAGACACATCCATATAGAGACAACCTCCCCTCACACACAGAAACACATTTTGCACAGGTATGTCACCTCCACCCACCACAGACACAGGCACCACACACACATACACTTCCTAGTTCGAGCCCTAAGTCCTAGAGAGCTGTAGAAGCCAGGCCATTCCTTGTTATTTCCTCTCCTGCTGGCCAGAGTAGTGCCAGCACCTAGGATGTGGGATAAAGGGGTAGGGGGTGGTGTCCTAGAGGAAGCCACCATGCCTGGCTGTGCCTCCCATCCCCACATCCAGCCGCAGGACCTCCCCAGACTTTGGGTGCCTGCTCTCCTCACAGACCCCTCCCTGGGCCCCACCTGAGGCTCCTGAGTCCCAGAACCAAGAAACCATGGCAATACTACCTTCCCCAGCCCTCAGTGGTCCCCAGCCAGGAGAACCAAAGTTGGTGAAGTGTTGGGACAAACCATGCATCCCAGACTGGGAGATACTTCCCCTACTTGCTTGTGCCCAGGCCACGTTGCCCAGCCCCTCCCACCACCCAGCTGCTGGGATGTCTGTGCAGAATGTCCCAAGCACTGGCTTCTCTCAGCCCAGGTCGGCTCATTCCGGCAGAGGCCTATGCAGGGTACTCCTGAGGCTGCCCCAAAGTGAGCAGAGATAGGCATAAGGCTCAAAGGAGGGTCCTGCAGCCTAGTGGGAACAGGGACACTGTGGCCACAGCCCGGTGGGAGCAGGGGGGCCCTGGCCACAGCCTGGCTGGGCACTGCTCCCAAAATAGCTTGGGGGTTTCCATTTTTAGTGTGCAGAGAACAGGGCAGCTCTATGGGAGCAGGAACAAGGCTGCCTCTGTTTGCCACCCAAGGGGGCGGGGGGGAGGGGGCAACAGGGAAAGTCTCGAACCCAGCCAGAATCTCAGGACTATGGCAAGGCCAGGCTGCCCAGGAGCCCCCCACCTAGTTTCCAATGGACAAGGAAAGAAAGTTTCTTCCTCTGGGAAGACAGGGCCCACCGAAGGACAGGCAGAGGACATCTCCTGTACTTGGATACTGCTCACTCCTCCTGCCACCTCATGCTAGGGATGTGTCTTGGGCATAGGGTCCCACAGTTAGACCAACAATCACTACTTCATTTGCTTACAAATATTTGCTCAAAGCCTACTGCCTGCCAAGGATCTCCAGCTCTCAAGGGGCAGGAACAAAACCACTCCCCAAATGTGAAATCACAACTGGACTGAGGGGCCTCAAGGAAGAGATGGGTGGGACCGGAACAGCTCCTGGCCAGGCCACATAGGAGGTCAGAGGCTGACCCAGCCCCTGACAGGGAAAGCTGTCTGGCTTCTTCAATTGCATTCTTCCCCTGAAACAGGGTCTGGCACCTCTTCCCCTTCCCCGCATGCCCCAGGTAGGGGGAGGAGGAAAGGAAGGAGGGCAGTGACATGTTCTCTGTTTTGGGTACACACATTTCACTTAACTTCTGCCACAGGCCACAGAGCAGCCCTCAGCCCCTCCAACCTAGCCCCCACCAAACCTTGCAGGATCTTCCTTAAGCAGAATTGGAGTATATCTCCTCTCTCCCCCCCCCCAGAGACTCTGGGACACCCCAGGGCCAGAGGGATAAAGGCCTAACCCCTCCAGTCCACACCTCTCCCACCTGACCCATGCCAGTGCTCCCCCACACATGCCCTTCGTTCCTGCCAGCATGAACTGCAAGCCGTTTCACTCCTCCAGCCGCCACTGGCTCTTCACAATGCCTGGAATGCCCATTCCTTCCCTATCCCATTAACTCCTACGCCCAACCACCATCTCCCTGGGGAGCCTCCCCTGTCCTCCCAGGCTCCTGAGGAGGCCATTCCGTGTGGTAGATGGAATCGACATATCCAGCCATCATGGAGGGGCATATGGCAGCTCTGCCTGGGGCTCTCCCTCAGGTTTCCCATTTATAGGATGGGAGGCAGGAATGCTCTGACCAATAAATGTGATACAGTGTGTTCCTGGGACTAGTGGCACCAACCGAGACCACCTTTCTCCCTGCTTCACCATCCCACTCTGGACTTGGAAGCTACTGGAAGGCAAAGAGTATGATCTGGAGGCCCCAGCAACTTACACAGATGTTAGCACAGAGTAGGTGCTCCCTGCATGATGAATGAACCTCCATTTCACAGCCAAGGAAACCCAGCCACTAGGGGAGATATGGGGCTCACACCCCTCTCCAAGCCACTTGGCCTCTCAAAGGGCAAGCTGTTGGCCTCACTTTTATTAAGGCCCAGGCCAGAGCAGACTGAAAAGGCTGATTTGGAGCCAGGCCTCACATCCCCAACTTCCACAGCCATCTTGCACACTCCCCATATCTCAGGCCCTGTCCAGGCTTACAGCCAAAGCCTAACTCTGCCTGTGCCCAGGCCTGCCTGGCGGTCTCTTCTGGACCCACCTTTCTCTGAACCTCTTCAGCAGGACTCAAGACTGACTAACTTCTGTCCACAAAGAGTAAGCACTTCCCAAATGCCCCAGAACTGTCCTCACCAACCAAAGGGGCTCGCTAACTTGGTCCTTTCACACCTGCAGAGGGGCCATACAACTCACATTTACCTTGTCTGGTAGTGGGAAACTGGCCTTCCCTCTCCCCGCTCCTGCTGGACTCCAGGGTCCACCAAAGAGGTGAGTTACTCATTGACAGTGCAGTAGTGTACCCTGCCTGCCCTGTTTTCTGCGTGTTAAGGTGGAGTGGGGAGATCCAGCATTTACCAAGCACCTGTGATGACCCAAGGCGCTCGTCAATTACCCACCAAATGTGTTGGTGTATGGACAGCAGGATCCCTCTCTGGATGTCAGGAGGCTAGAGGTCTGCCTTTGTCAGCCCCACCACGCACAACCAGGAAGGGCTGTTACTACTGAGGGGAAGCCTCGATCCTTCTCCCTACCCCCGGACCGCGCGGCGAGGACCCCACCAGTGGCCCTGGAAGGGCGGGGAAGGGGCTGGCTGGTCCCGGCGGCGGTGGCGAGGAGGGGGCGCGGAGGAGCAGCTCCACCTCCTCAGTCTCCCAATCGCGTTACAGGCGGAGCCGCCAGAGTTTCCCTTCGCACGGAGAAGTGTGTTCCCAACTCTGAGGACCGAAGCCGCCCACCACTCTCCCAGGCTGCCCCTGCCCGGCGGGATCAAGGCCTCAGGCAATCCCACTTCGGGAACCTGGGTCCTCGCCGTCCCGGCCCGAGCCCTGCACTCACCACCCGGCCGGGCCCCGCGGGATGTGCGCGCCGAGGCGGGCGCCGGCCGCTCCGGCCTCAGGATCTGCGCGCGGCGGCCTCCCCCCGCAGAGGTGGGTCTGGCGGAGCCGCAGCTGTTACCCGGAGACCGAGGGGCGGAAAACTGCGCCCGCTGCCCGCCCCTCCCGCCGCGGCGCTGCCACCGCCGGGAACAAAGGAGACAAAGCCGCGTCGGCCGGGCCCGGCTCCGCTCCTTCCCCCCCTCTCCCGCCGGGCCGCCCTCCCCCCGCCCGCCGCCCGGGCCAGGCCGGAAGCAGCCGGGAGAGCCGGGCACGCGGCCCCGAGCGGCCGGGG
This sequence comes from Avahi laniger, assembly GCA_963575035.1. Taxonomy (NCBI): domain Eukaryota; kingdom Metazoa; phylum Chordata; class Mammalia; order Primates; family Indriidae; genus Avahi; species Avahi laniger. The sequence continues at coordinate 523 of CAUYSK010014062.1, read as the reverse complement.
ACCCCACATTCCATCCCCGCGGGCTCCGCGTTTGCCTAGGGCGGGGGGCTCAACCCCTCCCGCGTGGGGGGAGGGGCATGCTGCACAGCGGCAGTAGCCATAGCAACGTGGGTCGCGGGGGACGGTGAGGAGCGAAGTCCCGAGCATGGGCGGCCCCGCTCCGCCCCCCCCCGGGCCTCACCTGCGGGAGCGTTGCAACCGGAACTGGGAGCTCTCCCGAGATGGGTGGGGCTGAGGCAGGGGTTCGCGCCCCGCACCCAAGGTGCAGGTGGTACAGCGCCCCGGCCTCTTCCCGCCTCGCCGGGGCCGGGTCGCACCCGCGCGTTGCTCACCTGCCGGGCCTGTTTGCTAGCCACCGCCCCCTCTGCCCGCCTCGCCCAGCGCTCCCTCTTCCTTCCTGTACCCGGCTCCCGTGGTCGTCCTCCCCCAACTTTACCTGAATGCCCCTTCGCACCCGGCCCGGCCCACCGCCCCTTCTCCGGAGACCCCAACAACCAGCTCCTCCTTCCAGCCCCCACCTCTG
>CAUYSK010014060.1:0-12013 GCA_963575035.1 Avahi laniger | reverse complement strand
CACCTGGAACCAGTGTTGGTGTGTGGTGGCAAAGTGGGGTCAAGCTTCATTTTTGTCCATCTAGATCTCCTTCCGATGACCCAGCACCCTTTATTGGAAAGGCTGTCCTGTCTCCGCAGCTCTCCAGCCTCCCCCTCTGTCACAGGTAAAGTTCCCGTGGACATGAGAGTCCGACTCTGGGTTCCGCTTTCTATCCCACCAGGCCCACTTGACCAGCTTCCACCCATACCACACTCTCTCAGTTGCAGAAAATAAAAACCAATTTTATAAGACAAATGGCATAATTAAAATAAGGAAGTGATAAAAAATGCAGTTTAACATCAAGGGGAATAAAGTAGAAGCAGGAAGCTTGAAATTTAGGGAGGTGAGTAAAGTGGCCAGAGTATAAGGGGGCAGGGGTTTAAAGACCCTTTAGCTTAGGTTTTGAGGTCCCCTGAGTAGCCCTGCAGGCCAGCCTGCTCTCCTTTGGGTGAGGGCTTGGTCTAGCGTGTGTGTTGGGTTCACGGTTGGCCTCATACTTCAGCAGGGGTGAGGAATTTAATGTGGCTTCTCGTCCTTTCTCTCAGCTCCAGGATCCCCTTCTCTGTGCCTTTGGCCTGTTTCCCCAAAACCCGAGCTCACCCTCCTCCCTACTTTGACTGTCTCTGACTTGCTTCATGACCTAGACATGCCACTGACCCAGCACCCAGGGCAGCTAGGAGCCTCAGCCACAGAGGAAAGGCAGGTGGTGGCAAAAGAGACTCCTGCTGGGAAGAGGCAAGCCTAGGGGGTTGCTTTTTCATGTGAGTGATGACAAAGGTCGTGTTACATGTGGTGTCAGGGAGAGCAGTTGATTTTACTGCCAATCATTGAAGCTAGTTTCTGATGAAGGAAAAAAAAAAAAAGAAAATGTCAAGATGTGGTTTGCTGAGCAGTGCTAATTACAGCCACCTGCTCAACCTTTTGCAGTGAAATAACGTGTGTGTCCCGCCACTGCACGTGAGTCAGGTTGAGTTTGTTGTACTTAAAAGCAGTAATAAAGTCCATTTTCAAATACTCGACTTTCAAAACAAGTTGTTTATTTACATTGGATGCCATCATTTAAAACAAATAAGAAAAACTAAGTCATGATTCCTCCTTATAAGACTTCTATTAATGCCGGAAATGAAACAATAAAAACAAAATAAATTTGAAAAATCAGTGTGACTGTGGGTATAGAGATGGTGTGAATGGGAACCAGGAGACCATAAGAGGAGAAAGCGAGGTTTGTGAGGAGCCTTCATTCAGCTGACTCTTGTTCCGTGGTGAAATGGCCAGTACGGTGACCCTCCCCCTGGGTCGCCGTGTGCCAGGCTGCATGCTGGGCCCAGGCTTCCTCCCTCCCTAAGGAAAAATTTACTCCTGGGGTTGCTGGGTTTATAGCCCTCTGGGTTTGCAGGCTTGAGACCTTTCTGTCCCCTGTCGTGCACTGTACATCCCCTGATCTGGAGGAATTTCCTAACGAAATGAGACAGAAGGAAATGAAACAAAAAGAACTACAGAAAACAATTTGGGGTTAATTGCTGCCCTGCCCTGTGATGCTGACTCCCGAATCTTTTAGGAAGGTGTCCACTGCACAGTGTGCAGACACGCCGTGTACACTTGACTCACAGTGGTCTCATGGGATCATTTATGTAACAAACATCAGGCCCTTTCTCACATACACATTGATTGTCTCCACCAGAAAACAAGGTTTGGCTGGCATCATTTTGATTCATGGTGCCTTTCTCGGGAGCATATGCTGCTGTCAGCTCAAAAACTACCTGTACTTTGTTTCCTTGAATTGTTATGTTTTTAGCAGTTTTATCAAAGCAGGACATAATCACATATACCCTGGAAATGAGGGCTGAAGTTACCTTTTTTAAAATGAATTTTTTTATTATGACCCCTATTATCACCTTTCATACTTTAAATGTAGAGAATGCCTATTCAGAGCATTTTTGTTTTTAATTAATCACATCCAAACAGGTCACGCTACTCATATGTGTATTGCTTTATACTGTAAATATGTTCCTGGAAATGTTTTCCAGAAATATAGTTCTTCTTTTGGTCAATTGAATGACATTTCACTACTGACATAATTTCAGCTGCGGTTTTTTTTCTGTCTTCAAGCTGGTAGCCCCAAGTGTCAATCTGATTCTTGACACTTGGGGCTACAATTTTTCTACACCAGCCTTTGTCAGGTAATCAGTGACCCCAACACAAGTGTCCCACACACGAGGAAGCTACCATCTATGCCAACCAGCAGTCTGTAGCCCTGGTTTCTTGCCTGAGATTCTGTGACTCTTTGCAAGTCACATGGGGAGGAAGATGGCTTCTCACAGGCTTTGGCCTGTGTGTCATGACATGGAGCTGGCTGCAGGGTGCAGGGAGTGGGGAGCTCTCTCCTCATTGTCTAGACTCACTAAGGACCCTGAACCCAGTTAAAGTATGTGGCAATTTTTTCATCACTTTGCCCCAGGAAGAAAATAATGTCACCAGAACCTGTTGCTTTGAAAATCAAAATGACTTCTCGTATGATCTGAAAAACCAAAACTTTGGCAATTACTTACCTTTGGGGAAGTTTGAAACCCTGAAACCCTGTAGCAAAGTCTACAACTGCCCCAGCTACACTATCATAGACCTGCCTGCCTATTTCAGCCATCCTTGTATATAAGACACAGTGCCAGTAGGAATGGCAGACCAGTATCTGCTTAGTCCCCAGTAGTTCAGGGGGGCATTAAATAAAACTCTATGCCCAATCGAGACCTTTATTCTGGGTCCCCTGGACTCCAGGACCGTAAAGGAAGTGGGTGACACTATGCTCTCATTACAAAGTGGGAGTGTTTGCACTCTCAGGACCTAGTCATTTCTCAAGCAGAAGAAAAAAATTGGCCAGGCAATTTGAGACTGAAACTCATTGTTTCCTCCCCCCCCCACCCCGCCTCCCCGGTCATTTCTTTCTATCACTCAAAAGCTTGGGCCCATCATGGATAGCCAGGAACAATTTATGCTTCCCTGAGGCAGTAAAAATTCCTCTCCCAGCATTAGCCAGCTCACAGGGAGACATACTGCATAGGGGACCATATGATCCAAGAATGGATTTCAGACTAATCATCAGGAGGTATTTCTAATTGTAACTACAGGTGGTGTTAGAGTGCAGCTCAACATCACACAGAGAAACTCTCGTTGGCATGTGTGTCTTTCAAGTATCAAAGCACCTGCTCATATCCCTATGAAAGGGAGAGGGGATAATGACTTATCTTGTGTTTGCTGGTGTTTCCCACACATCTCCAAGGTTGAATCAATTGATTCATTTTGTCAAAATACTCAGAGGCAGTGTGAGATCGTGGAATGAGTCTGCAATGGGCAGCCTGGACAACTCTATTCTCAGCCCAATTCTGTGTCTCAGCTCTCTGAGTGATCTTGGGCAAAGTGTTCCCTTCTCCACTTCTCAGTTTTCTTTTCTTCAAAGTGGGAGCAACAGTCTTTGCCATGCCTAGCTTTTGAGGTCTTTTAGGGAAAGAGATGAGATGGCAGATGTGAAAGCACGCTGGGAAAGGCCAACAGCTACAGAATACCTGGCTACAGGTAGCTGCTTAATCACAACATCCTTAAAGCCACCAGTGTCATCTGTTATGCTCATCACAGAGCCTGGGACCCATTGCCCCTGTCATTTGAGTTTCTTTGGGGATAGAAATGATTGGTGTGCCAGAGTCTTTGGAATAAGTAGTGCAGATTCTGCCACCATTGCTGTGACATTAGGGGCTGGAACAAGATGGTCTCCAGGGGCCCCTTTATTAGGATAATTTATGATTCTGAAGCACAGGAGAGAGGTCAAAATTTCAGGTATTGGAGTCAAACGATGTCATCCTGTTGGTAGCAACACTGGCTCCAATCTTCGCTCCAAATACTCTGTTTAAGAGATTTTTAACATAATTTTTAGAAAAATGTTTTCTCAAGTCTTGTTTTTATTATTTCTACCCTACCTGAATGAATGGAGTTTTTCACATCCCAGTCTGTGGCTACGGAATCCTCTATCCTTGCCTCCTGTGACTGCAGAGCCCGCTGCAGCCACCCCTGAGGGGCGGGGCGTGGGCGGTGCGCTGGGAAAGGAAACTGCTGCCACAGGCGTCTCTCCTAAAGATTCGTGCCAAGACCACAGAAACTACACATTCTCTCTTGGTTTTGACCTGTGTTGACCATCAGTATGTTTTAGCCAATAAAATAAAATAAAATAGTAACAAAATAAACTCAAACTGAGCCCCAAGCGAGCTTCCCTGTTTCGCACGTGGCCCCAGCCCACACTTCTCACACTTTGGATTGCCTCTCATCCGTCCACTCCTGCCTCGTGCTCTGCAGAGCCTGTGTCTTCTGCTCATCCACCTGGACATAGTCCACTCTTTGCTCTTCTGAAAGGAGAAGTTTCTGAAGAAGGAGAACGAAAAGGTTTTCATTACATCTAATGCAAAGTTTCAGGAAAATGCCTACCTTTCTGTGGTAGGTTACATTGCTACTAGATATTTGCTGCCCCTTCCTCCTTGTTTGCGTGTATCTGTGTCTGCTCCCCTCAGCTTTGCTCTACCACGTGCTTTGAGCGATGCAACATGAATGTAAGCGACACGTGCCAATCCTAAGGAGAAAAGAGGCATCTTGTGATTCTGCAATCTCTCTTTTTCTGCTGCCAGAAGACAAGCACACCTTAGATGGGGGCTACTCCTCCTGCTTGGGCCCTGGATTGAACGCAAAGGCCCTGGATGGCAATAGACTGTCTCATGAGTAACAACTGAAAGAGCCTTTGTTGTTGCAAAGAGCTGAGATTTGGGGGTTGTCTGTTTTGAGTACATACTCTACCAAAACTAATGCACCTTTAGTACTTGTCGCTCCCACCCTTCTAATCAGCTTTTTTTGGATCTCGGTTAAGATTTTTGGAATGATATTAAACATAGAGGGGAAGTAGAAGTTACTTTAGCAAAAGGGAAGGAAAATCTTCCAGAGTTTTTCTGCACACATATACACATACATATGGAATCATACCATGTATTCTGTTCAGTGAGTTGCTTTTTTTTCACTGAACAATACATTGTTAGGCACAGCTTTGATTATGACCATCTCTTGCTCAAAAATATTTAATTGTCATCCGCTGCTCACCATTCACTCATTCCTTACATTGTGCAGTGAGGGATACTAGACAATGGCTAAGATCACTTCCGTGTATTAACTCAATTAATCCTCACAACAACCCTCAACATAACAGTAGTTATTTCTGATTCCCACTTTACAGATAAGAACACTACCTAAGGAAGTCAACACTGCCCACACTGGCATTTGAGGCCCTTTATTAAGGGCCTTCTGACCTAGAGCTCCTTTCACCACTCCCTAAATTCGAGCCAAAGTAGGCTGCTACTTGTTCTCTAAACAGGCCTTTCCTATGCCTGGAGAGCCCTCTACCCCATCCTCATTTCTGCCTGAGAAATTTTTCTATAAACTTTATGGTACAAATTTTGAAGAGTGTGAATATGACATCTGTTTATACATATACACACAAAAAGTGTATTTCCCTAGAGGGAAATACACCAGGATTTCACTCTCTGTAGGAGGCAGGATTAGGACTGATTTTAATATTCTTCATTATACATGTCTATATTTTTAACACCTTCTAAAGAGAATATGCATGGTTTGATAATCAGAAAAGTCTGAGCAGAAATGGAATCACCTTCCTACCTGCTGTATGGGGGCTGGCGATGCTGAATTGAAGTCCAGGGCCAAATAATCCAGGCTGAATTTCTTTGTCCACATGAGAGCACCACTACTCAAGGAGCTGGCTGTTTGGTGCTCCTCCTAGCAAGCAACATCACAGGACTCAGGTTAATGATGTTTAGCCAGGCTGCTCAAGGGAAGGAGATTGTAACACAGTGGTTTCATGAGACCTGAGCAGATCAGCCTGCATATCTGAATGAGAACTGGCATTTCAAACATATTATAGCCAGTTTGGCCTTTACTATGAAACCATACCATTACTTACCATGGAAACAGTTTGCCAAAATCCTCTCAGAAAGGAATTTGCTTTATGGATCTGACAGGCCCAAGATATCTTAGAGATTAAAATTTCAGAAGATCAACTACAGTTATTAAAATTCTAGTAAAGGCATCCCAACACATTGAAAGGTACTTTACACAATACAAACAGTTATAACATAAACGAAACTCATTACCCAGCTTGGAATTCTACCAATACGTTTGAAGTGATTGTTTCCCCTCTGCCATCTCCTCCTCTTCTCCCAAGAAGTGGAGCACTATCTTGAATTTTGTGCTGACCATTCCCTTTCTTTTTAAATACAGTTTTGTGAGTATGCAAGTATCTAGCCAGTTTTGAATGTCTTACCAACAGAATCGCATCATAAGTATTTTTGGTGGCTTTAATTTTTTGCCTAGGGAGTAATCATTTGTTGGTTACATATGTTGCAGATAGCCCATCACAGTTTGCGGCTTGTCTTTTCATTTCTTTTTATGGTATTTCTTTTAATGAAGGGAAGTTACTAATTTTAATGTAATATGTCAATCTTTTCCTGTATGGCTTGTATTTGCATTTTGTTTAAAGAATCCTTCTCTATGCTGACTTCATAATGTATTTCCCTGTATTTTTCTCCTAAAATTATAAAGTTTGCCCTTCATGTTTAAACAATAATCTCACTTGAACTGATTTTAATACTGTATATGCTGGTGCAATAGGAATACAATTCATTCCTTTTTTGTTTGTTTGTTCTTACCCCAGATGGATAACCATTCTTTCCCCAGTAATGCAATCTCCATCCATAGGTCAAGCTCCCATATGTGTTTGGGTCTGTTTCTGGGCTTTTCCTTCTATTCTATTGGTATATAGGTCTATCTCTGCACCAAAACTACTCTGTAGAGACTACTGTAGCTGTTAACCAGTCTTAATATCTGGTAGGATAAATTCCCTCCTCTTTGTTCTTCTAGAATTTCTTGAGTAATCTTGACCCTTTAATCTTACATATACATTTTAGAATCAGCTTCAAAGTTCCTCAGAAACCTCTGTTAGGGATTTGGTAAGATAACATCTTTAATATCTGAGCCTTTCTATTCAGGAACATGGTATACTTTTCCATTTATTTAGTTCTCCTTAATGTTTTTCAATAAAGTTTTAATAATTTTCTCCATAACATTTTTACTAATCTTTTGTTAGATATATCTCTAAATATTTAGAGTTTGTTGTTACTGTAAATGGTACGTTCTGTTTACATTCTATTTTCTGTTTGTTACCACTATGTAGATATTCAACTGACTTTTATGTATTTATTTTATATCCATCAACCTTGATAATATATTTTATTAATTCTCATTATTTATTTTACTAATTAACTTATTAATTATAATTATTTCCAAGTAGATTATTTTGAGTTTTATGGTTACACAATCACTTCATCTATGAATAATCACTGTTTGTCTTCTTCCTTCCAGAACTACCTATTGTGGACAATTCCTGAACCAATTGGGTTTCTGCAGTATAAGGCAAATTGCTTCTTCCTTCCTCCCAGCATATTTAAGATTTAATTGTCCTGGGTCTTACAAGTCATTTACTACATATCCATCTGCTTTCCAGTATCCAGTATGTTACTGCTATTTTCTTCTCCAATTCCTCACATCCCTGTGAGTTTATGACTTTAACAAACCTCTTTACTATTATTTTAGAGGGTGTTTTAGAATGCAGAGAAAATAAAAGCTTGTGGTCAATCTGCCGTCATTACTGAGATGTCTATTAACAGATTCCCTAATGTTGTAACTGGGATAAATCCAACTTGTTCATGTACATAATCAGTTTTACTTTTTTTTCTATATATTTTAGTTGTCCAGCTAATTTCTTTCTATTTTTAGTAGAGATGGGGTCTTGCTCTTCCTCAGGCTAGTTTTGAACTCCTGAGCTCAAACGATCCTCCCGCCTCAGCCTCCCAGAGTGCTAGGATTATAGCCGTGAGCCACCGCATCTGGTCTATAATCGGTTTTATATATTGCTGAGTTCATTTTACTAAAATCATCTTTAGGATTTCTTATGCAATAGCTTTATTGAAATAAAATTCCATTCCATACCATTCACCCATTTGAAGTGTACAACTTAGTGGTGTTTAGTATAGTCATACATTTGTGCAATCATAACCTTAATCAATTTCAGAACATTTTCATCACCCCCAAAAGAAATCCTGTACCCCTTGGTTATCACCTCCCAGTCCCCTCATCTCCCCCAGCTCTAGGCAACTACATTAACCTAATTTCTGTCTCTATAGATTTGTTAATTCTAGATACTTCATACAAATAAAATTATATGATGTGTGGTCTTTTGTGACTAGCTTCTTTTACTCAGTATATTATTTTCAAGGTTCATCCACATTGTTCTATGTATCGATACTTTATTTTTTATGACTGTATAATATTCCATTGTATGGCTATACTATATTTTATGTATGCATTCATCAGTTGATGAATATTTGAGTTGTTTTCACTTTGGGCTATTATGAATATGCTGCTTTGAATCTTTGTGTACAAGTATTTGGTTGGACATATTCTTCTTTAGGATTTTTAAATCTGCATCTTTGAGTGAGATTGGCCTATAATTTTCTACTTATGTTATTGCTATTTGTTTTGGTATCAAGTTATTTTAGCCTCAGAAAATAAGCTGGGTAATATTTTCTTTTTCCATTGTTGGAGGTGTTTATATAAGACTGCAATTATCTCTTCCTTTTGGTAGAAACTATTGGTAAAGTTGTTTGGGCCTTATGATCCTTTGTAGTAAAAATTTTCCCACTGATTCAGTTTCTTTAATGGGCATATAACCATTAAGTTTTCTATTTCCACTTGAGTCAGTCTTCGATTTTTGAAATTCCAAAAATGTGCCTATTTTTTTCACCAAAGTTTTCAAACTTATTGGTGTAAAGTTTACAATATTCTCTTATGTAGTTAATCTCTGATGTATCTGCAATTATTATCCTCTTTTTATTCTTAATATCATTTATATATATCCATATCTTTTTCTTGATTAGTTTTGTTCAGTTTTAGTCTTTTTAAAGAGCCAATTATGGCTGTGTTGATCCTCTCTAATTTTGTTGTTTATTTTGTCAATTTCTCTCCTTGACTATTCATTTTACTTTTGTAGAGTTTGCTTTTTCAAGTTATTATTTAAAATTTTTTCAAACAATCAGCCAAATTAAAAATATATATCCACCATCTACATTCCACCACTAACCTGCTTGTGAGTCTTTGGACTTTCCCAGGATTGGTATCATGAATTGTGAGAAACTCTGTCATAATCCCTTTACATATTGCTTCTCTCCTATTTTTTCTATGATCTCCCCCTGCAATTCTGAGTAGACAAATGTTTGACCTTCTCATCCTATCTTCTATGTCTCAACTTTCTTTGATATTTTCCATATTTTTATCTCCTTGTCCTGATTTATTAGTAACTTCTTCATAATAATCTTCCAGTTCACTAAATCACTCTTTACGTTTAGTATGTTTAACTTACCCATTGAGTTTCTACTTTCATCCCTATTTTTATGTCTAAAAATTCTAAATGATATTTTATAATCTACCTGGCCATTTTTAATAGTATATTGTTACTCAATCCAACTTTTAATTCCTCATCTTATTTCTTTAAATATATCAAATATACTTATTTTATATTCAAAATCCAATATTTCTAAAAATTACTTACTTCTATATTTGAATCTATTATTTATAATTCTAGCATATTTTCAGGATTTGTCATTTCTCAACATTTTTCCCTCCAGAAATTTCCCTTCTGTACTTGTCAGCTGAGTTTTGGATTTTAAAAATGTTTTTTTTAAATATATTCTCTACCACATTAAGATATTTTATGGCAGAGTATAGTGGCTCATACCTGTAATCCTAGCACTCTAGGAGGCTAAGGCGGGAGGGATCACTTGAAAGCAGGAGTTTGAGACCAGCCTGGGCAACAGAGATAGGGTGAACCCTATCTCTACACAGACATTCTCACACACACACACACACGCACACACAAAATTAGCTGGGTGTGGTGGCATGTGCCAATAGTCCTACCTATTCAGGAGGGTGAGGTGGGAAGATCGCTTGAGCCCAGGAATTTGAGGCTGCAGTGAGCCATTATCATGTGACTGCACTCCAGCCTGGGCAACAGAGCGAGACCCTGTCTCTTAAAAAAAATAAAATAAATATATTTTATATGAGGGGTGTTTTTCATGCTACCTTGCCTACCACAGTGCCCCATCAAATTTTTTAAAAAACAGAATAAATGTAGTTCCATTTCCAATAATGTTGGATTAAGTAGTTTTGACCATCCTTCCTGTTGAGAACAATGGTAAGAAAATGAGGCTTAACTTCTATCTCACATCATACACAAAAATTAATTAAAGGTACATTATAGATCCAAATGTGAGGGTAAAACTATAAACCTCCTAGGAAATAACCAAAATTCACTCAAGATTAAACAGACAATGTTAATGGTCCTATAAATATTAAAGAAATTGAATTCACCTAATGTTTTCACTAGTGAATTATATCAAAAATCTAAAGAATAAATATAACTAATTCTACGTAATCTGTTCCAGAAAAATAGAAGAGGAGAGAACATTTCCTGAGGAGCCCAGCATTACCTTGATAACAAAACCACACAAAAACACTACAAAAACCTATAGCTCAACATTCATTATGAACATAGGCACAAAAATACTCAAAAAACATTAGCAAATCAAATCCAGCAACATATAGAAAGAATAATATACCATAACCAAATGGATTTATTCAGTGAACACAAGACTGGTTCAACATTCAAAAATAAATCAGTATGATCCATGATGTTAACAGTGTAAAAAAGAAAACTAAATGATCATATTAATGAATGCAAAAAAAGCATTTAATAAAATTCAACATCCGTTCATGATAAGACTCTCAGCAAACTAGCAACAGAAGGGAGCTTCCTTAATCTGATAAAGAACATCTATAAAATACCTAAAACTAACATTGTACTTAATAGTTAAAGGCTGAATGCTTTTCCCCTAAGATGGCAAACAAGACATCTATTCAACATTGTACTGGAAATGTTACCCTGGTGATAAGGCAATCAAAAGTCATAAAGAGCACACAGATTGAAAATGAAGAAATAAAACTTTATATTCATAGATGACATGATTATGTAAACAGAAAATCCCAAGAAATCTAAAGAAAATAAAAATCTCCTAATAAGTGTATTTAGCAATGTTTCAGGATACAAGATCAAAACACAAAAATTGATCATATTTCTGTATACTACTAATGGACCACTGGAAGCTGAATTTACAAAAATGCCACTAATAATAGCTTCAAATATGAAATACTTAGATATAAACTCATAAAGCATACATAAGATCTATATGTTAAAATTGAATAGACCAATCTCAAGCTCAGAAATTGGAGCAGCAATCAAAAACCTCCCAAAACGTAAAAGTCCTGGACAAGATGGCTACACTTCAGAGTTTTACCAAACATTCAAAGAAGAACTCACATCTATACTACAGAAACTATTCCACAATATCAAGAAAGATGTTATCCTTCCTAACTTGTTCTACAAAGTCAATATCACCTTGATACCAAAGCCAGGAAAGGACACAACAAAAAAAGAGAACTACAGACCAATATCCCTCATGAATATAGATGCAAAAATCCTCAACAAAATTTTAGCAAATAGAATTCAGCAGCACATCAAAAAAATAATTCACCATGACCAGGTGGGCTTTATTCCAGGGATGCAAGGCTGGTTTAACCTACACAAATCCATAAATGCAATTCGCCACATAATTAAAAGCAAGAATAAAGACCATATGATTCTTTCGATAGATGCAGGAAAAACATTTGACAAAGTGCAACACACCTTTATGATAAAAACTCTTGTCAAAATAGGCATTGATGGCTCATTCCTTAAAATTATCAAGTCCATCTATGACAAACCCACTGCCAATATCATATTGAA
>CAUYSK010014059.1:0-28134 GCA_963575035.1 Avahi laniger | reverse complement strand
CTCACAGCAACCTCAAACTCCTGGGCTCAAGCAATCCTTCTGCCTCAGCCTCCCAAGTAGCTGGGACTACAGGCATGTGCCACCATGTCCGGCTAATTTTTTCTATATATTTTTAGTTGTCTGATTAATTTCTTTCTATTTTTAGTAGAGACGGGGTCTTGCTCTTGCTCAGGCTGGTTTCGAACTCCTGTGCCCAAACAATCTGCCTGCTTCGGCCTCCCAGAGTGCTAGGATTATAGGCGTGAGCCACTGCGCTGGGCCCAGCCAGCACTTTTGATCAGTGCTGTGGCCACCTAGGAGAATGGAACTCCCACTTGGGTCATTAGGAGATCATGCTATGATAATTGAGTTTCTAACTGACTCTAGTAGGAATCAGGGGGTGGGGCATGCCATTGGGGAGTTCCAAGACTCCTACTCAGACTTCAACAAGAGCAGCTTCACATTTTTAAAAATCAGTTTTTCCTGTTCTGCTTCCACATAACATTTCATTTGAAGAGTTCTGCTAAGGGAGGCTGCTTCTGGAATATTTTGCAAAATGTGATATCTATTGTGAATGTCCTGACGGGTATTAGGTCTGCCTTGGTAATCTGAATGAGCGAAATTTAACTCTGAACAAGGTGTTTTGGTTGTCTTCCATTTAAGTATCACACTTCTGTTTTCAGAGGTTGGAGAATTTTTAGCACTTGAAGAATAGGGACTATCAAATAACTGATTGTAATTATATTTAAATTTTTCCTCTAAGCTTAAAACTTAGAGTATTTAGATATTCACACTCTTAAAAGTCATCTAATATTGAGCAATATAAGGAAGAATCTCATTGTAACAACTTATATTTTTAGTTCATTTAATCCTTATGGTAACTTGGTGAGGTAGATATAGTTATTCCCATTTTACAGATGAGGAAACTAGGCTGAGAAATTGTGACTCACTGCAGAGTACACAGGTATAAAAAGAAAGAGCTGAGACTTAAATCCAGATTTTCTGATTTGAAGTTCACTGCTCCTTCTGTGTAGCTCTAGGTCTGCCTAGGGCCTGAGGTGGTGTGACGGGGGAAGCCTTCATACCACCTCACTTCCTCTTTAAAATAGAGAACTCATTGTTACCGGTACTGCCACTGTCACTGCCCCCTTTACTGAGGAGCAGGAAATCCTGGGTACTCTTTTGGTGACCTAAGGGTGAGTTGATTTGGAATTTTCTTTTCCTCTAGAGCAGCTGGGTGGTTAACAGATATTTTTGAGCTTGGTTTATTTTCCACACATAATGTTGCATATTTCTCTGCTTTAGCCTTCGAAACACAATTTTCCATTACCTAGATGACCATGATACAGTAAGTTTTTAGAGGACCTTAGCCATATTGTAGACAAGGATCAAATAGGATCCCCAACCTGCAGAGTAGGAATGCAGCTCATTAGCTGATTTGAGTCCTTTGAGCTCAGGAGCTTCCCATAGTTGTTTAGATCACAAAACCGTTCAGTATGCAAGGACTTGCTCCTTCCTTGATTAGAAACTCCTTATTGACTTAAATTTACCAGCAATTCAAAATCCAGAGTTGATTGGTCTTCTCCTACTCTCCAGGTTATATTGGGAAGGTGAGCTGCAGTTCACCCTGAAGGTGCAGTTTTGGCCTTTCAGACTAATTTTTTTCCCTCAGATATGGACCAAGCATAAATGTAGTTTAGAAGCTAAAAATTAGAGCCTACTTTAAATAGTTCTTGTAAAAAATTATCTTTTAATTGGGCACAGTCGCTTATGCCTGCCTTCACCTTGCAAGTAGGAAACTCAGATGGTATTTTTATTCATACGTACCACTTTTCATTCCTAGTAAGAATGTGCCTTGTGGCTTGGAATGACAATATGGAGGTAGTGTCAAATTGCTGTTATGTTTCTTTGGCTGCAAATTCTCCTTGCATTCCAGGGTTGAAAGTACAGAACTTTTTTCTTTCTTTTTTTTTTTTCTAAAAAACAAGACATTGTGGAAAGAGACCACTGGTGCGTTGTTTCTCAGGGAAGGCTTGGAAGTTTCAGCTTTTGTTTCCTAAGATGTAGATTTGAAGGATTATAACCTAGAGCAAAGACTTTGAAAGTCATAGGTTATAAAACATAGGTTAACCTTTTTACCCTTAGAAAAAGTTATGTGTCTCTGCTATGGGTTGTTGATAAGTTCAAGGCCCCTCAAAGACACTACAACTCATCTTGGTTGTTCAGTGTATTTTTGAGGCTCCACTGAAGAAGTAATTTCTTACTTTTCATGTTAATTGTAGATACCTAGAAGGTCCTCTTAACTCCCAATCTGTTTTCCAGAACCATTTTACAAGGTGCTTTTACAGAACAGCAAGAGGCTAAGGGATATAGGCAAATGTGTAGACTTATTGTCTACTCTTCCAGGGTTAATATTTTGCATTACCCCTTTTGATTTATTTATTTAGCCTGTTTTGAAGTTCATGATTGTTTAGAGTTTGCCAAGAAGGCTCTGTGAGTTATAGAATATATGCAGACTGCCCTAGCTATGGAGGGATGGAAGGTATGTCTCTGTCTCCAAGAGCAAGCACCTGCATATAGTTCAAACCATCTTAGGGTCTGTGTGTGCGGGTGGATGGGTGTGTTTTTGGGGTGGGGAATATGATCTTTAGTAGCCAGTTTTTCTGACCATTTAAGTTACTTCTATGTAGTAGTGACTTGGTTTCTTTGCTGTTTCCAGGTAAATATGCAGAGGACATTTTTGGAGAGCTCTTTACTCAGGCAAATACCTTTGCCTCTCGGGTAAGCTCCCTTGCTAAGAGAGTCGACCGTCTACAAGTTAAAGTCACTCAGTTGGATCCCAAGGAAGAAGAGGGTAAGAAAGCTGAGCTCAGCATTTGCAGGCTCCGCTGAGCAGTTTCTTAGAATTTTTTCCCCTGAGTGAAAAGTAAAAAGTGAGGGGAGAAATCACAGAGACCTATGGAATTCTGCTTTGAAATGACACAAGCCTGGGTGGTGTAGAGAAACCTTTTTAACTCTACCACACCCTCATACACTTCCTTTCTCCCATTCCCCCAATTCCCTCGTTCTCAGATTTCCCCTCCTTCGATCGTATTTTGCTACCATAAAAGTACTTGGAAGATTCATTCCTCCTAGGGAGAGGCCTGCTAGATCTGGCCACATAGTAAACCTTTGTGTTGCCTCATTTTGTTCAGTCGTGAAATGGCTGGGCTGCTGACAGCCTTGTGGGGCTTCCCCAGAGGGGGAGGGAAAAAAAACCTGGCTGCAGACAGCCGCAGCCAAGAAATGCAGCAGCTGAGGCCTCTCTGACTAGTGTGACTCAGTGTTTGCTCAAATAGCCTGTCGTCCATTTTCTAACGCCTTCCATCTTCTCTCAGTGTCACTACAAGGAATCAACACCCGGAAGGCCTTCAGAAGCTCTACCATTCAAGACCAGAAGCTTTTTGACAGAAACTCCCTCCCAGTGCCTGTCTTAGAAACATATAATACCTGTGATACTCCTCCCCCTCTCAACAATCTTACCCCTTACAGGTAATGGCTGGCTAGCTCCTCCCTTTTGGGCTTATGGTCAACAACACTGGATTGTCTTTTTATCTGAAGAGTTGTTTACATCAGAGGATTGTATCAGAAAGCTCACTACCTACCCCAAAGTTGTGGCACAAGCTAAAGTTTACCCTATAAATAATTGTCACTTACTGTTTGGTTTCTGAAATTCATAGTGAATATAAGATATATTTTAAGTTTGCTGTAACATTGCATGCTACAGAGTTTAATTTGGTATAAGCCAGGTCCATCTTGGATTTCATCCAAGGAATTTAGTTATTATAGAACCAAAAGGACTTTGTTACAAGGCGATCCTACAGCATAGATCCCAGGGGCAACATTCCAGCAAGGCTCCCACTTACTTGGAAACCACTAGATTACCAGATGTTTGGGCGTGTTACAGGGGCCAGCCTCATGGACTGGCTGCTCTGGCCCAGAGGGGTCTTTCCAGAGCTTAAGGAGTAATTGGAATTCTTCCAAATGAGCATCATTCACTTTGTTTTGAACATCCTTTCGACATTTCCTTCTGAAAGGACCTACCCTGCTACAGCTGGACTTGAAAAAGAAGGTAGCCTTATAGACAACTTAAAGCCTGTCCCCGCCAATGGTTTGGTAGTGTTGTCATCCTGCAAAAACCACTGAACAGAGGCAGAAAGCGAATGTTTATCTTGCTTACATCCATAAATATCTTTGGAACAGGTAAAAAGTAATTACAGATAGCTGGAGGCAAATGTCTTCTATCAGACATGTGTACACTGCGAGGTAGAGAGAGTGTGTGTGTGTACACGTGCGCGTGTGTACGCGCCCCTGTGAAATTCAAGGACGCCAGCCTGATTGAGGGATCTTGGAATAGGAGCTTGGTAGCTTCTCACACAGCTACAGAGAATGTGCATGGCATCTGTCCTTCATTGTTACTATGTGAAATTGTGTTCGCCCCTTGGCTTTCAAAGGGGCTAGCTAGCAGAGCAGGACAGACATTTGACTCTGTAGTATCCATCATTGAGTCTAGTTAGGTTGGGCAGAGGGAAGATTGGGTAGGAAAGGGTCACACACCTGATACTATTGTAGGAGTATGATATAGGGTTTGTATGGTAGAATAGGGTAAACAAATGATATTAAGAGAATTTTATTCTTCGGTTAATGGTATTTTCCTTTTTAACATACAACCCCAGAATTAGCATCTCCTCTCAATTATCTGGACCTGGCCTAACAGAAACAAGTGGTGGTGTATTTAACTCAGAACAAGATTTAATATAGAAATCATTAATGTTTGATTTGGAAATGCTTTCTGTGTGTTGTGATAGGATTGGAGGGACAGGGAATAGAATTACCTTTCCAACTTGTTTTAGTTCAGAATAATGTTAAAATAAACATTCACCCTAAGCTCAGGATTCGAATCAGGATCATTGAATTTGGCGGATAGCTGTTATACAGACACTCAGTAGCTCACTCTGTACTACTGTCACAGCCAGTAAGTGTTGGTGATTAAACCTTGTGGTCTGGCCGGTCACGGTGGCTCACAGCTGTAATCCTAGCACTCTGGGAGGCCGAGGCAGGCGGATCGCTTGAGGTCAAGAGTTCGAGATCAGCGAGAACAAGACCCATTCTCTACGAAAATTAGAAAAAATTAGCCAGGCATGGTGGCATGTGCCTGTAGTTCTAAGTACTCAGAAGGCTGAGGCAGGAGGGTCATTTGAGCTTCGAGGCTGCAGTGAGCTATGATGCCACCACTGTACCCAGAGCGACCGAGAAAGACCCTGTCTCAAAAAAAAAAAAAAAAAACCAACCTTGTGGTCTAAAACAGGTGGCTTTCTATTCTCACTGCAGCCCCCTTGTGGTGGGGGGGCGGATACTGAGCTAGCGAGAAGGTGGAATGCTGTGGTTATCTGTGTGCAGAGGAATAACAGCTGTACACATGTACACATTTCATGTGTGTATACCCATGTACACATGCAAAACTGCACATGTGTGCACAAGTTTCAGGTGAGTGGGAGGCTACTAATGCTTCCCAGAGAGTCCTGGGGAATTGGTGGGGGAAAGGAAACCAGTGGCAGAAATCCCCTCTGATGTGCCAGGATATCTGGATATCCTCAGGGAGACGTCTGTGGCCATGCAGATCATTAGAAAGAATCAGGATCCCTGCTGCTATAGCCTGTTCTTGCCCTGACCATGCAAATTCCTCTGCTAGGAATTGAAAGTAAGGCTGAGGTTCTTAAAAAGCCAGATAAGTAGAGAGGTGCCGTTCAGGGGCATTGAAATGCTGGTACGGGAGAGGAAATATGCAATCGATTCAAATGACTTCTTGATTCCTTAGTGTAAAAACTGCTAACTGGTAGGTGTTTGGAATATTGGATTTGGTTGGGAGCTCATCTGTCTACTGACAGCTACTTGTCTTCATTTCTATCCCAGGGACGATGGAAAAGAGGCACTCAAATTCTACACAGACCCTTCATACTTCTTTGATCTTTGGAAGGAGAAGATGCTGCAGGACACCAAGGATATCATGAAAGAGAAGAGAAAGCATAGGGTGAGGGGAAAAGGGCCTCTGTTCTACACATCAGTAGGCACGGTTGTGGAGGGGGATAAAAAGGAAGCCCATCTTATGTGAAGTAATCATTTCGAGTGGCTGCTTGCTTGGATGCCAGGTGAAACTCTTAAAAAAAATGTGTCCACACCAAGCACAACCAAGATGAAAGTATAAATCACACCAAAAATGTGTTTGTTCCCCCCAGCGCCATTAACAATTGAGTATATTCAGGCTGAGTTTTAGAAATTGACTTTTCTATTCACCATTTATTTCTCTTGCAATTTGCACCTGACTCTGCTGGACGCTCAAGCTAGGCTAGTACCTTCCCCGCCAGTTTTGCAGCTCATTTCTCAAAGATCAGCACAAGGGTCTGCAATGTTCGATTTGCAACTGGAGCAGTTTAACACCTTCTGGTTGGGCAGGGCTAGGGTGGGGGGATATGCATAGTTTTTGGAGATTTTCCTCTGCCCTTAGACTCCTAGTGGTATGTATGTGACCCACCAAGTGCACCCTCACAATCCTGTTAGCATGGCTGCCAGGAGGCCCAAGAGAGTGCCAGGGGCTAGTGCAGCTGCACAGGCCGAAAAAGTCTTTATTGGTTTTTGTTTTGTTTTGGTTTTTTTATTAACCATTTCCCTGTATCTGTCCCAGATATCTGCAGCTGTCATTACTTTTCATCTTCCTTGACTGACTTTTGTGGCAGAGCAAATAACAAATAGCTGTTTACTAATTTCCTAGCAATTAGAACAGTTCAAAAATGTGAGTGTTCCCTGAAGCTGAGCTCAAAGGGGAAAAAAACATGACTGAGTTACCCAAAGAGGTAGTGGGTTTCCCTCACTAAAGGTGTTTTGAGTGTGGGATTGAGCAAATGTTTTGCCCAGGGGAAGTTTGGATTAAATGGCCTCTAGGTCACTCCAAACCCAGTAATTTTGTAAGTTCTGTAGCTATCATATGTTGTCTCGGCATATCATCTCTTCGATTTACATCTATGGAGATGGATAGAATTTTAATGAAGAACTTTGGAAAATGTTTCACAAATGTTCTCTTCCTTTTCATTATAGAAAGAAAAGAAAGATAATCCAAATCGAGGGAATGTAAACCCACGTAAAATCAAGACGCGTAAGGAAGAGTGGGAGAAAATGAAGATGGGACAAGAATTTGTGGAGTCCAAAGAAAAGCTGGGGCCTTCTGGGTAGGTGATGCATTTGAACTATTGGTAACATTCTTTGAAGGGGCTGGGGACCTGGGGACAACAGCTTGACTGCTCTGGCATGACACCTTTCACACCCCCTAAAGTCTGGTTGTGTGGCTTAGATCAATACCATTAGTAATCAGTTACTTTAAAGTGTATTCATCTGGTGATTAAAATTTGCTAAATAAATCAGGAGACTCAGCAATTGAAATGAGGTGACCAAAGTCCTTTGGAAAAGAAAGCCCATGGGCTGGCCCATGCCAGCCATAGCTCATGGTGCCCTCACTCTGCCAGACACTGGTGTGTTTAAAGGCCTCAGAGGAAAGACTGGAAAGGGAAGAAAAGTGGTCTTGGGAGCCCTTTGCCTCCAGAGCATTGATGAGAAGGTTGTGCCTAAGAGCTGGGCATTCCACAGTAGTGGGGAGGGCCAGGCAGGGAAGTTGTGCACATCACCAAAGCAACTTTTCAGCCAGCCTTTGTCAGTCTTGGGAGAGAGGCTGGCCAAGGGACTGAATGCAGACCTCAGAGACAGTGTGGGAAAGGTTGGTTGGCCAGTATTGAGGCTGTATATCTCTGTAGAGAAATAAGAGATGTCAGTCTGACCCCATTTCCCAATACCAAATCACACTGGAGGTTTAAAGGGGAAAAATGGTTTTAAAGCTTGGTTTGATTCTTATCCTAGTGTCTGACCTGTGTGACATTCAAAGCCAAGTCACCATGACTGCTTGGCTTGAATGTCACCCTGGTTTTTCCTCTAAATACATTGCATCCTGCCTGTCAGAGAACTATGCCAGCCTATGCCGGGTGGCTAGGAATGATAAAAGGAAAAAGTTGAGTTGTTCTTGCTTTTAGGAATAACTCTACCATGAAAATCTTGACTTTTAAAAATCTTGACACTTCTGACACTTCTTCATGGATTAAGAGATTTGTTTTAAAGAGTGATGAAGATGGTGAAAGTAAAAATGAACCTTTCTCTCTACTGGGAAATCAGCCCTGAGGGTACCTTCCTTACCTTCACCTCCCAATAAAGAGGGCCATTTTGTTCCCTGGTCCCATCCTGTTCAGACAGGCACTTGTCATAGGTTCAGTGACTCTGAGGCCAGAAGCTTACATGTTCAGAATGCCAACTGTCATGTGTGTCCTTTATTGTGGAGTGAGGATAGTGAAGATGAGGATTTGCCTCCCATTTTCCTGTTGTCCAAGAGGTTTGCTAGTCTGCATGGCTAGTCTATCTGGACATGCTTGTTGGTGAGCTTGTAAAGACATGTGCGAAGCCTACAGGGCTCCAGGCCTTGGGGATTTTCCATAGCAGAGCATCTTTTGATTCAGTTAGTTCCCTCCAACTCTGTTCTCCCTGGGGTGTGTTTTAGATGAGTTCTTCAGAACCAAACAATGATGGAAAGAAGAGGGAGGTGGAGCAGAGCAGGCCAAATTTTGCTAGCCGATGCCTGGTGTACTTGTGCTTGTTGCTGGGTGTATTTGTTCTTGTTTGAAGTTTTGTTATTATTCACCCAGAACAAATTCATCCAAGGCCCCGTGCTCTGAGGGACAGGTTTCCGTGAGGCAAGCCCTAGCACCCTACTTTAATCGTCAGCTCATTTCGTTTGATAAGAGACCTGGCAGAGAGGCCACGTTTACTACCACACAGCAACCTGCATTCATCCTTGGCTTGATTTTTGCAATCAAATGCCTCCTTGGCCTTCGAGCACTCCAGAGGCTTGCCGACCTCAAAATCAGGCTGTGTGCCAGTCACATGTTTGCAGCTCACTAGCCTGTGGGGCTTGGCTTCACCCTTTGCCACAAAACAGACTTTGGGATTCAGATATAGCTGCACCTAATATTTGGGAGAGAATTTAACTGCTGGGTTTGACAAGACCAACACTGGGAAAGAAACAGCATGGTTTTAATAATCGAGGTTTTAATAATCTCATTACTATAAACAATTCAGGAGAAATATCTATATATTTGACCATAGACTATTTAATCTTAAAATAAAATTTCAGTATAACAGAAAGTATTTGGGGAATTTATTTATTTTATATCTCCCTAATAGTTTTTAGAATCTTTATAGTAAATTTTAAGGAGAAAAGAGATTACCACTCAAGCTCTCGAAATGACAGCTTTTGGCACTGGGTTCATTGTCAGGTATCCACCCACCTTGGTGTACCAGAATGGCAGCATCGGCTCTGTCGAAAACGTGGATGCAGGCAGCTATCCACCACCACCACAGTCAGACTCCGCTTCTTCACCTTCTCCTGCCTTCTCTGAGGACAACTTGCCCCCCCCACCAGCAGAATTCAGGTAAATGGTGGTACCTCTTCCATCCACTCTTGGTGTTTATACACTCAAGAACAACATAAGAATTCAAATCTTGGTCAGGACCACAAAAATAACTTCAGGCGAATCTGTCTACATAATGGAAATAATTAATATTTACCAAGTGTTTGCAAGGCATTATGCTAAACACTGTGTGTTACTTAGTCCCCAGAGGAATCCTCTGTTATTATCTCTGCACTATAGATGAGTGAACTGTGAGGTACAGAGGGGTCAATGAACTTGCCTAAGATCATGCAGCCAGTAAGAGGCAGAGCCATGATTGGTCATTTGGACTCCAGACTTGTATTCTCAACTACTTGCTATTCTGCCTAAACCTGAACAGGTAGAAGTCACCAACTTCTCTCTTGTTTTTTTACTTAGCTTTAACTCAGCATGAAATGAAGTGGTACAATCTACTGTCCACGATATAATTAGCAGACACCTTGCCCGGTTATCTAGGAACCTAGCAGATAGTCACCTTCCTCTCTTGTTGCTACTGGTTCATTTCACTGCTGTATAGAATCTCCAGAATGAAACAAAGGGAAAGGGGGATGAGACTTCACATCTGTCCATTTTGATATCTGTCAGTATCTGTGGCAGATGTGTACCGAGGACGAGTTAGCCAGTAATGGCTGAAAAGAGGTCCAGGGATTGTTCGGATTGCACTCTTTTCTCACAGTTACTTTTGTCCTTTCTGATGCCTGACAAATGAGAGCTTCGATAGGTGAACTTTCTCCTTGGACACTGTTTAATTAGAGACTAAATATGTTGAGGACGCCTCAGAGGGAAACCTAAAGCAATGATGTCCTCCCCCTCTCCCCTCATTCTTCTTGGCCCTTGAAACCACTAATCCCAAATCTCTTTCCACCTCCCCAGTCACTTCCTTGTTGCACTGTCAGATGCAGCTAAGGCTTGAAGGTCTGTGGAAAATTCCAAGATGGATGCCTTCCTAAGAAGTAGCTATTAGTGCAGGACAGATACAAAGGCGGAAAAGAAAACCTTCAGCCTCACACATGACCTGAGACCTTGCAGCTGCAGCCAAGCAAATCTGCTCCCAGGAGAGGTGTAGCCTTAATCCTCTTTCAAACCTGGGGCAGTAGTCTGGTGGCACATTGACTTCCCATCCCTGCAGACCCTCGGACTGACACCCGTTCTCTCTCGTTTTCCCCACGTGAGCACTGAAGATGCATTCACCTAAATCTGTATCCTACTCAGGTCTGGTCAGGTTGGTTTGGGTTTCCTGCCCTCACCAGACCTGGTGAATGTTAATAGCCTGAGAAACAGAGCACTGTGGGTGGGTGGAGTCTGAATTTTTATTCTAATTCTTTCCTGCCTGCATTCTTAGCCCAGGCTCCAGGATTAAACTGACAACTGTCCATGGCCCATTCCTCTTAGAGGAGGGTTCAGGAGGGTGCCTTCCCATGGATAGCTGAAAGTTTGGAGGGGGACCTAAGGGATGTCTCAGCCAGCTCTTACATGATAGAGGAATCCCAAGTCCTCTTCTTTCCAGGTAGTTTTCCTCAATTTCTGATTATACTCCCTGCGAATGGGAAGCTCATTACCTTAAAGAGCTGCCTGTTTCATTGTTGGTCTGTTCTGATTATACCCAGCTCTTCCTTTGTGTTTGAACCAAAATAAAGTGATGTAGTCAACCAAGATGAACCTAGGCTTATAGATAAGCCTAATTGTAAGTGAGTGTTTGCATCCTGAGAGTGATGGTGGGTCTTCTGTCTTTGGCCTTTTAGCTACCCGGCAGACAACCAAAGAGGATCTGGCTTGGCTGGACCCAAGAGATCCAGTGTGGTCAGCCCAAGCCATCCCCCACCAGCGCCTCCTCTGGGCTCTCCGCCAGGCCCCAAACCTGGGTTCGCTCCACCACCTGCCCCACCACCTCCACCTCCAGTGATGGGTGTTCCACCTCCACCACCGCCTGTAGGATTTGGGTCTCCAGGGACCCCTCCACCACCTTCACCCCCATCTTTTCCACCTCACCCTGATTTTGCTGCCCCTCCCCCTCCTCCCCCCCCACCAGCAGCTGACTACCCAACTCTGCCACCACCTCCCTTGTCCCAACCAGCAGGAGGAGCCCCTCCACCTCCACCTCCTCCCCCTCCCCCAGGGCCCCCTCCTCTCCCTTTCAGTGGTGTGGATGGCCAGCCTGCCATACCACCACCACTTTCTGATGCCACCAAGCCGAAGTCCTCCTTGCCTGCTGTGAGCGATGCCCGTAGTGACCTGCTTTCAGCCATCCGTCAAGGTAAGTCCCGGTGGTGGGTCTGGGACCTTGGAGCCTTGTCTTTCTGAAGTTGCTCTAACTGATTAGGGGGTGGTCGAGAGGTACTCCGTGCCCTTCCCAGGGAACGGCTTTCATTGGGTGGGCAGAGAGTGGGACCTCAGGCCTCAGAGCAGCCTGAAAAAAGCCTTCACCCTAAAGATATGGAGATATAGACTTCTGTCCACCTTGGTTTAAAGTAAAGGATTCTTAACTTGAACCTTGAACTCCTTGGAAATGTATGCTTTAGATGTGTTTGCATGCATTTTTTTCTTGGGGAAGGATTCCTGGTTTTTTAATCAGGTTCTCAAAAGGGCTTGTGCCTCAAAAAAACAAGAATCACTGTCCCAGCAGGTCCTTGTTCACCTGGACTCAGCCACCCCCGACCTCCTCCAGTGCTCTGCCATTCACAGCCTCCCTCCCTCTGCCTTCTTTCTCCCCTTTCCTTTTCTCCCCTTACCTCTTTCTCCCCTTCCTTTCCGTTCGCCCTCCTCCCCCTCCCCCACCATCATCTCATCCTCCTGGAGCATTTATTCTCTTTCTTTCGGACCAGGTCTGGGCCCAAAGGGTTATAGTGGTTTGTTGTTGTAATCCTCAAGGAACTTCTAGTCTAGAGGAGAAATTCTAGGGCAGCTGAGCCCCGTTAGAATCGACGGAATTGAACAGATTGAGGACCTGCTAGATGGGGTGTGGTGGCCGCTCCCCACTCAAAGCACTGTCCTCACTAGCCTGAGAGCACGTAAGCCAGGGAGGACAGCAGGCTTCCTTTCAGGCATACCCGTAGCACCAGGGCCACCAGTTTCATAAAACTCCCTCTTTACTGCTTCTCCTGCCAACCCTTTTCCCTCTTTGCTTTCAGAAGATCCTTCTTTTTCTCTGTCCTTTCCAGCATACCCCCCACCAGGGGCCGCTTCCCCTTACCCAGTCCTGGATGGATTCTGAGGCTAAGGACACACCTTCCTCACCCTTCTCTCCCTCTACCACCAGGCTTTCAGCTGCGCAGGGTTGAGGAACAGCAGGAGCAAGAGAAGCGGGATGTCGTGGGCAATGATGTGGCCACCATCTTGTCACGTCGCATTGCTGTTGAGTACAGCGACTCAGAAGATGACTCCTCTGAGTTCGATGAGGACGACTGGTCGGATTAACTCTTTCTGCCGCTGCCCACCTTCTTTTTCTTTCCTTTCTACCTGCCTTCTTCGATGCCTACCCCAACAGTCCCATGGGGGAGAAAAGGGAGGAAAAAAAGAATTTCAAGGGGCCAAAGCCTTCCCTAAAGCAACCAAAGATATATCCAAGTGCTTCCTCCAAATCAACATATATTTCCTCTTCCCATTGTCAGGCCCTGTGGGGCTCCAGAGGTTCGGTAGCTGGGGTGTTCCCTCTTCCCTTCAAGTGACTGTTGTGTATTGAAAGGAAGGAAAAACCCCAAAGCAGATCCTTTTGACTGAGATTCAATTGGAGATGGTACCTTCCCCTGGGAGCCATATTCAGCTGTGGTCTCCTTCCAAAATCCCTGCCCTCAGCCACTTCATATAATGCCAGCCACCTCCTGGTCCTAAAGCAGCAAGAGTGGCCTGCATGGACACAGCTGGCCCCTTTCCCGTGCATTGAGAAGGCAGAGCAGGCCGGAGGCTCTAATCGGCAAGGTGGGGCTGCCTTGTGCTAAGTGATCTCTGTGCCTGGGATGCCCTGTATTCCAGGAAGCAAAAAGCCTCTAAAGAATGTCTCACCCCCTCTGCCCAGAAATGCTGCCTTTCTGAAGGCTGAGCTAATTGCCTCCCTCTCAGGCTCCCTCATGGTGAGTATGGCATTCAGGTGTTCCTGAAATGCCCCTCCCTCACCTCTAGATGCCTTCAGGCAGTACAGCCGTTTTAACCTCCAATATCCATGACCAAACTACCCTGACACACAGGGCCCGGGGCCCCTGCTGGCTGTCAGGAGCAAAGCTTAGAGACTTGGAACGCAGGCCTAGAAGGATGGTGGAATTCCTTGGGTCCTACCCTCTTAAGGATATCGAGACCTAGAGATGGGAAGTGACTTGCACGAGGTCACACAGTTGGATAGTGACAGAGCTAGAGCCCAGAGTTCCTGATTCCAAGTAACCTGTGCTTTCTGGGACCAAATAATGGGCATCTGCTGGGGTCTGGGCAGAGCTTTTTTGGCTCTGTGCTACTCCAGACTTCACCATAGGCAGGGGCCCCAGTAGGAGGGCTCGGGCCTATGCCAGCCCTGTTCCTGCTGCTCAGACCCTCCTCCCCTCTCTCAGAATGCTTTGTTGCCCCTTTCCTATCACCAGCCAACCACATGGCCTTGGGAGCTGCCCTTCTGGGAGACCGTAAGTAGTGAGAGAAGGAAGGGGTAAGCAGCTTTGACAGGTGCTGTTTTCAATTCCTCTGCAACTCCTCCCCCTTTTATTTCCCCAATTTAAGCATAGGTTCTGCCAACTGTGGAAACTTCAGTCCCTCAGGCTGGCAGCCATGCAGGTACCTGCCTGGGGGAGCCTGGCAGCCATGAAGCAGGCTGAAAGGCAGAGGGACTCTGGGTCCTGTTTCCAGCTTCCCCCACACCCTACACTGCACATGGTGATGTTCCTTCTGTCCCTCCCCCCTTTTTCCCAGAGCTAATACACAGGTGCTATTATTCAGAAAAAAACTGGTCAGCTCTGGCCAACAGTGAGATTTCTTCTCTTCTGCCCTAAACTATTGTGTAGCCTCTTATGCTGAAATCGGCTTCTCCTGGCTTCTCCGGCTTTCAGAGCCCTGAAACAAAGAGAAACAGGATCTGTCTCTACCCAGCACAGCAAATGGTTGTAGTAATTGCCAAAGCCCTCGTAAACCCCTCCGGCTTGAGGAGAATGTGTATAATCATGGGTACTGCTCTGTGCCCTTGCTGAATGCTTCCCGTCTGCCTTCTTCCCCGGATCTCAGGACACGGGGACTGAGCCTGTAGGTTCCAGCATGCCTTCCTGCTGCGGCTGCTCCCAAGCGTGCCCTCTCCCCTCTCTCCAAAGATCAGGTGTCTTCGGCACAGGACTTGGCACCTAGCTCCATACTGAGACGCCAAGCTGTGTGGGCCCCCCACCTTGTCTCCCTCCCCACACTTTGGAAGCTGTAGGACTGTAGGTGCTTTCATCAGAACCCTAAAATGGCCGTTGAAGGTGCCTGGGCTGCAGCCCAGCAGTGGCTGGAGAGGCAGGCGGAGGGCAGTGGTTCTCCCAAATAGGAGTCCTGGGGCCTGGCCAGGCCAGGGTTTGGGCCTAATGGCTTTGACTAAATTACCCCTGTCCTCCTCCTTTCCGGAAAAGGGGGAGCCAGAGCCACTCACTATCATTCTGCTCTGACCTTGAAGGGGGCGGTATTGGCCTGGCTTCTGGAATGGACAGAGTCCACCGTGGAAAGGGCTGGGGGCAGGAGGAGGTGGGGAGGGGCACTGCCTGCGGAAGGTAGGATTAGATCATTAGCTCAGTGACCTCCTAGGGTTTCGATGTGCTGTGTTCTCATCCTGCAGCTGGTTTGGTAATGATCTGCAAGTCCCGGAGAGCAACAGCACAGCTCTGCCTGACGCTCTCATTAAAATCTATGCAGCCAAGCTCGGCGCTTTGTAGCAGCCGGCCTTGCGAAGCCTCCTCAGCTCTGGGGGCTGGGGACCCAGTCAGCCGAGAGGCCCTCTGGGCTCTACTTATGCATATGTGCACCAAAAAAAAAATTGCTTCCTTAAACCTAGAGCCCTTTAAGATGATAAAGGACCCAACTCAGGTAATCATGTGTTCTGGAATCCTGTAATTGCAGAATGCAAAGTTTAGTGATTATTTAAACTGGGCTGAGGCTGGTAAGAGTATTGGAACAATGGCCCATAAGGACTCTTAAGAAGCGCTGAAACCAAGGAGCCTCCTCCCTTCCTGCTTTGTCCAGCCCAGGGGACCTGCCCCCATTCCTGTGGCCCAGGGGCCCAGCTTCCAATCGGCAGTGTCAGAAGTGACTTGTGGCTTTGCCTTGGTCATGAGATGGGTACATTCCGAAAGTGGGGGGGTGGGGTGGGGAGAGGATCAGCGAGCCCTCGGAGGCTCAGAGCAGCTGCCCAAGCTCTAGCTCCTCCAGTGGAAGCTGGAGTGCCCTCAGAAATGACCCTGGCCAATGTCGCCGCAGAGCCAAGGCGGTATCGTCAGGGTTAATGTGAAATCTCTTCCCGTGGCGCCGATCCTCCGACTCTGCAGCGCCAGCTTGGACAGATTGAGGTCTCTGTGGCTTTGGTGACCCTGCTTAAGCATTCCCACCGTGTCCCAGCTCTGCTCTAGGACTGCCTCCCACTGCAGCCCTCACCTGACCTCAGGGCCTGGGGAGGAAGGCAGTGCTGCAAGACCAGGGGGCTTTGCTCATGAGAGATGTCAGGCTTCCTGGGGGCGTCAGGCTTTGAGCTCTGCCGGGGTCCAGCCAACCTGGGACCAGGTATTGCACAGAGATGTGCCTCATTCTGTGCCTCCTGCCATGTTCACTTTAATAGTGCCTCAGTGAGGGCTAGGGAACAATTTTTGTTATTGTGTTAACTTTAATCTGTTAATTCACTTGAGAAACTAACCAGTTTTTACATTCTGTCTAGAATGATGTACATGTAGGAGAGTAAGCGTAATGTTCCCAAAGTGCCTTGTCTTCTCTAATATAAATATATTTATAAGGACATTTTCCAGTGGGTTCTTGGGTGTGTTTGTCACATCAAGATTTTAGGGAGTGGGTGGGTATGTAGTGGCGATACAGTCTGAGAACAGGCCCCTTACCCTGAGGGTGGGAACGGGCTCTTCTGTTGGAGCTGAGGAGATCTGATTGGTGGGGTTAAGCCAAACCCCTAAACTGACCCTTTCCTCTTCTGCCCTTTTTTCAGACCCTTAGAGGACATCCAGTTTTTTAAAGCCCTGTGGCTCCAAGCCTGGCCTCATTTGCTCACCTGCCAGGCTCTTGTGTGTAACATTTGTACCCCAGTGACGTGATGTTTCCATGTAACTGTTTTATGTATACACATGAATACTTAAATGCCAACATTTTAAATAATTTGATAAAGTCTCTGTAGCCACTCAGTCACCTCAGGTGTATGCGGTGTTTCTGTAATGGGAGAAGAGATGAGAAGGGGCAACACTGATAGCCACAGGTGGTGACGGGAGCTCGGGAGGGGGCTCCAGTGTGGGTGGGGCCTGAGGGCAGAAGGCTTTCAGGGTGGTTGGTGCCCCGAGTGCAGGAGGTGAAGGCTGCAGACCATTTTGGCTCAGGAGGAGACCCGTGCTGGGAGCCCTGCAGACCCAGCCCCCGTCACTGTGAGGCAGGGGCCGTGCTGGTGCTGCGGAGAGGAGCTGCTGGCAACTCCTCGTGTCAGGCAGGAGAGGAGCACGGGCTGAATGCTGATGCTGCCGCCCAACATCTGGCCGGCATCTTGTCTGCCTGTCAGACCCAAGCAACTTACCTTAAATAGAACGATTTACAATGGAATCCGATAAAAGGTTTAGGCTG
The DNA here is from genome assembly GCA_963575035.1 of Avahi laniger. NCBI lineage: Eukaryota > Metazoa > Chordata > Mammalia > Primates > Indriidae > Avahi > Avahi laniger. The sequence goes on along the minus strand of CAUYSK010014059.1, from coordinate 10,810 downwards.
CTGCACGCCCCCTCTCCTGCCTGGGGAAGGAAAGGGGGCTGGGTTTATGTTTTGACCCAAAAAAATGACCTACCCAGGAAGCAACGGTTGTTCCGAGCACAGCTGCTGCGGGTAACTGTCCCTGGGGGTAATTTATGAGCAGACACCCGGTTCCGGCCCGGCAGACGCAGTGGGGTGGCCCCGGGGAGAGGGGCGGGAGCAGGGTTGGTGACTCTGTGGGTCACGCCTGCTGTTCAGAAAGAGAGTCACCCACTGGCGTCCCAGGAGAGGGGGCAGAAGTTTTGAATTGTCAGCAACTGCTGCGCCAGCCGCTCTGAGCTCATCGCTGGAGGTGGGGGTGCAGGGGAGGGGGCTGCGGAGCCGGCTCGCCCCTGTGGAGCCCTCCACTCCACCCGCCTGCTCGGGCCTGTGTTTAGTCAGCACTTGGCTTCCCGAGGCCTGACTGACAGGCAGCCAGACACCCGCCCTGGCAGAAGACAAAATGGTGGTGCGGGAGCCGCCCTTGCTAGGGAATTGGAGGGAAGGAATGTGGTTCTGGGAAGCAAGAGGCCTGAGCTTGAATACTGGCTCGCCACTCCGGAGCTGTGACCCTGCGCGAGTCGCTTCACCTCCTTGGGCCGATCTGAGACGAATGAGCATTTATCGAGCGCCCACTACCTGCCAACGACTGCATATGTTTTATTCCAATCTTGAGAAGCAGGGGTCCCCTATTTTACATATGAGAAAAACAGGTTCACAGAGGTGAAGGGAGTTACCTAAGATCACATAGCTGGCCGGAAACAGCCGTGGCTCAAACACAGGGCTCAAGCCAGAGCCCATGCTCTGTCCACCGCACAATTTACATGGCTTAGGAATCTCTCCATCTAGAATCACAGTCTTTAGTGTTGTAGGGAGCATGTTAAAGGTTTCTATTCTTATCTCCCCTCCCCCTGGTGTCCAGTTTTATGGGTGCAATAACAGGTTATGGTTATTTTTGCTTTGCTTTGAAATCAAGTGAGCACAACTGAGGGCCCAGCTACCCTAGACCCTCAAAGCAGGAAGTACCCTGCACAGCTGCCTGGGAACAAAATGAGTTCCCTAGGTATGGGCAGGAGTTCACGCAGACACACACACACATGTATGTGTACTCAGACGTGTATACATGCAAGGAGACACGTGTAAGTGGGCACACATGAGCACCCAGGCCCAGCGACGCATGTGCACATTGTGCACAGACCAGTGCCCTTGTTTACACAAGGATGCACATCAGCCCATACCGTTGCAGGAACCCACACAATCCCAGCAAACCTCACACGAAGTCCTCAGGAGCCACCCTCCCTACTCGCTGCCTCTGCCAGTTCCTCACTGCCCCCTCCTGGCTGCCTAGTGGCCAGGGCAACCTGGCACCCTTTCCTGAAAGTTCTCTGGGATGGTTGTCAGCTAGTTCCCTCCTAGATCACAAAGCTGGGAGCAGTTTCAGGTGATCCCCCTGGACTGCCCCTCAGCCTCAGAAGGTGTGAGTGCCTAGGGGGCACTCTTGATGATTGAGGACCTAAAAAAAGCCTTTAACATCCAAAGGAATCTTTCATGGTAGAATTGTCCCTTGGTGGCAGGAGGGCAGGTAATATTTGGGGCAAAGGGTCCTGTGTAGACGCCCTCCCTGCCCTTGCCCAAGGAACCGTGCATGCGTGCGTGTGTGTCCACAGTGCACACATGAACGCACACTCTGCACACACCATGAAAGAGGAGATGCTCCCGTCTGAGAAGTCAGAGATCGGGTCTTCTAACTCCCACCTTGGTGCTGCCTCTCTGGGCCTCAGCCTCCTTGCCCATTCAATAAAGAGTTGCCCATGATGCTGTATCCGGCCCCTGCACTCTGGCATCCGACCATTTGGGCACTGACACTGCTCCCAGATGTGTGTGCCTGAGTAAAGCATGAACCGTAATCATGAACCCATGTACTCCTCAGGACAGTCTTGGAAGGATTATCAGCACAAAACCTTTTATTCCTATTTTACAGATGAGGAAACAAGGCACAGAGAGGCACAGCAACTTGCCCAAAGTCACACAGCAGGCTGGCAGCAGACATAGAAATAGAAACCCTCTAGCTTCGAATGCCTCAGTCTGCCTACAAGAGAGCAGAGCACCTGTGGGCTTGCGCCCTGGCCAAGAGGACTGGAACTGCAAAGGCTAAAAGCCAGAGGCTCTGCCCTCTGGGAGCCCTGACAGGGAGCCCTGACAGGGTACCTGTGGATGCCTGAAGGCTTGAGATGGGGAAACCAGAGGAGGTCCCAGGCTTAGGCATTTAGCATGGAGGCTGGGAAAAGGCAACTTGGAACTTGGATGGATTGCACTGCTCCCTACCCCCACCAGTAGACTGAACAAACCTTGAGCTTCCTTTTATGTAAAGCCAGAGGCAGGCTAAGGAAAGAGGGTTCTTCCCAGCCTGTGGCCACTTGGTTGCTTGTTCATCAAGGAATATACACACATGCATGTATGTCAGGACTCCATGTGTGTACACTCACATGTGGATGTATGTTGGTGCATGCCTACATGTGCACTTAGGATATTCATAGGCATGTATAGCATGTAAGTTTGTGTTTTTGCAAGCTCATATACACATAACTGCATTTTTATGTTTAGTTGAGGCATATTTGTATATGTTTGGATGTGTGTATATAAATGATGTCTGCATACGTGGCAGGTGACTTTATGTACATGTAAAATTTTGCTTGCATGCATCCTTGGTATGTTCATGAGTATATGTGCAAATATTGACATGCATTGGTGTACAAAGTGGGGTAGAACAATGTCTACACACACCACTGGTGAGTGTGTGTAAATGTGCACGCAGGGATGGCTTCATGTGACTGTATACACATGAATCATAGGAGTGCCCTCCCAAAAGAGTATGATGCCAGTGTTGCACCCAGCCCTGGCATAGGGGGTGCCCTGCCTGGCTCAGCCAGGCACCAACGGGCTTGCACCACCCCCACCCTCACCCCCCACGTGCACACTATTCCCCAGACCCATCCTGCTTGGCCAATTTGCAGCCTCTCGCTCCCAGCTCCTGAGAAGGCCTGCAGCAAAGTCAAGGGGCTGGTGGCCAATTAGTGAGGGGGTTAATCAGGGATCTGGGGACCCCTGGGGGGCAGGAAGCTGAAGGCAGGCATTGGAGTTGGCAGGAGCATGAGCTGCCTGTCCTGAAGTGGGGAGAGGGAGGGCTGAGCCAGCCCTTTGGTGCTGGAACCGAAGGTCAGCCCATGAATTCATGATTGCTGTGCACTGACAGCAGCTGGGAGCATGTGCAGGTTTGTACGCTGTGTGTGAAAGGGTGTGCACATGCATTCAAGTTCTCGAATGTGGTTCTGCATGCAATGTATATATGTGACTATGGATACCATCTGTATGCACACATGCAGTTGTGTCTGTATATATGTGGGTGTGCAATGGTGTGCAGATGGTTTTGGGTATGCAAGCATGCCTAGACCTGTGTGCATATATGTGTATACAGGATAAGTCTGTGTATACATACATGTGTGCAAGGGCATGTACATACGTTCAAGTACGTGCTCCAACATGCAAACGTCCACATAAAGTTGACATAGTCTGTGTACACATGTGTAATTATGTATTTGTGTGCACAAGTGTGTGTACATTAGTGTGCAGATGTGTCTGGGTATATATGCATGTCTGCATGTGTGTGCATGTGTATGTGTGTTCTCTGAACAGCCAGGGGCCTGGACATGTGTGCCTGCATGTGCCTGCATGCAAGTCTCTGCACGGAGAAGCTGGGGGATGCGGCGCTGGCGGTTTCCAGGCTCCAGGAGGGAATCTGACAGCCCAGCCTTGCCACAGCCCCCGGCCCCGGGAGCCTGTTTTCCAGCCTGCGGAAGCCGTGAGCCCGTGAACTCATCTTATATTAATAGCTACTGTCTCCTCACTTATTGCAAGGAGAGGCCAACATGGCCCCGGCGGGGGCTTAGCACTCAGGGCTGCCCCCCTTCACCACACAGGGCCAAGGGAGAGGGGAGGACAGGGCCCCACCCCCATTCCAGGCCCTCCCCTCGCAGGAAGGTGGGGCTCTCGGCCCCAGCTCTGCCTGCCCAGCCCACCCTTCCGTGACCCTGTAGCGGCAACCAGGTACGGGGGTTGGAAAGCAGAGGCAGGGAGCCTGGGAGGCTCAGCTACCCGTCCCCGCACGCACGCGCACACACGCACGGACTCACGCGTGTGCTGAGCAGCCCCGGGCTGAGCACCAGAGGTGTCTGAGTCTGAGGCTGGAATAGACATAGGAGGCTTCGGCTGAGGGCGGAGGACAGTCCTGCTCTCATGCGCCCTTAGTCTGAGGCAAAAGACGTGACCCTGCTCTCAAAGCCTCGGCCTAAGGGAGGAGACAGAGCCCCTCTCTCAGGAGTTCCCAGTCCCAGTGGGGAGACATGACCTTGTACTCAGGAGCCCCAGTTCTGAGGAGAAAGAAAGAGATCTGCTTTCAGGAGCCTGCAGCTGGGACGCGGCCCTGTCTGCATGGCCCCCCACTGTGGAGGAAGGCAGGACTTCTCTGCAAGTGTTCACTGGGGGAGGTGTGGTGAGGTGTACCGCACGCGCACGCACCAGTCCCCTCTTCGCAGCCACAGGAGGGCTTGGCCAGGGAGGCTTCCCGGAGCATGCGTGGGGAGGAGGTACAGGGGGACCCTAAGCTGTGTCTGCAGACTCAGGGGGAGGGAAAACACAACCAGCCCAGGGCTGAGCACAGGGCTGAGCCCCACCTGGTGTAGGTTGGGCACCTGGCCGCTCTCTTGGATCTCGGTGGCGGCTCCTCAGGAGCATGGGAGAGGCAGCAAGGAGACTTTCCCTACATCATGCCTGAAAAGGTCTGGGTATACCTGGAGACCCCCACTCTTCCCCTAGCCTGGGGACAGGCCCTCCTGCCCAGTTTCCTTGCTCGCTTTTTCTGGGCTATTCCTGAAAACCACTCCCTCAACCAGGAAAGAACCTGGAGTCAGATGGCGCTGGATTCAAATCCCAGCTCAACTCCTTACTAACTGCATGGCTTTGGGCAAATTCAATGTCATCTTTAGGGAGGCCTTTCTTGGGCACCCTCATTTAAAAATTACATACTCCCTGTCCTTCCTCTACTTTATTTTTCTCTGAGGACCTATCGCTATCTAACATTACATTTTTGCAAAAATTTTTCTGTTTATTACTATTCCCCCAGCTAGAATGTAAGCTGTCCACGAGGACAGCAGTGAATGAATGAAGGCCCACTACTCTCAAACCCTCAACTTTCTCTCTGGTAAAATGGGGACAGCATCACCCTTCTGATGGAGCCACGGTGATGGCATGGAATATTTGGCTCAAAGCTTGCTGTAGGGGAGGTACTTACTGAGTAGGGTGTCTTTTCCAGGGACCTTTCAGGATGGTGGAGAAAGGAGAGGATAAGGCTCTGCCTGACCTGGTGTGGCCTCCCTACTTCACGCCTGGGCCTGTTGGCTTGTCCATCCCCCTTGGACTTTTCGAGAGGGTCTTGAACACCAGGCAAAAGGACTCTGGCCAGGGAAATGGAGAAAGACCTGTGTCCTACCCTGGCTCAGCTGTGTGAGCAAATGGCTCTTCCTCTTTAAGCCTCAGTGTCCCCATCTGTATGAGGGAGAGATGGGCCAGAAATGCTCCGAGGGCCCCACATCCAGGCTTGCCCATCTGTAAGGCCTGGGAGGCTGCCTCCTCTTCCAAAACACTCAGACTCAGGGCCCTGCACACATAGGTCCCCAACTGCACACACTTACAGTCACTTACCTTTGCATGGAAAAGAGACTCTTCCAGCTCCAGAATAACCAGACCCTATCTCACTACCTCCCAAATGTGGCCCACTGGCCCTAACAATGAACCCCAACATAAATCAGGGCCCAGAATGTCCTAAGCCCCAGGCTTGGGAAGGAAGAAAATGGGAGGCCATTGCCCAGTAGACAGAGCACAGATTCTGGAAACAGATGTTCCTGGTTGGGCCAGTCACTGACCTCCCTCAGCCTCAGTTTCCTTATCTATAAAATGGAGAACACACTACCAGCGCCCTGGGATGCTTGTTAGGCATAAGTGAGGGAGCACACGTATTACACTTAGACTAGCCTAGCCTACTGCGCCCTGGCACCTAGTAAGCACCCGCTATTAGAAAGGGCTGTTATTGTTAAGGAAACTAACGTGCTTTGAGCATATTCACCATGCCAAAGCCCCAACTGGCTAACGTGGGCAGGATGTAGGCATCCTCAACCCAGGATGGGCCCAGCCCCTGGTTTTTATCCCCAGGGGGAGGTGAGGTCCTTGCCAGGCAGCACCCAAGTCTGAGCAGAGGGGCACTGACATCCTGGGGGTTACCTGCCTACCACACTCCACTCTGGGTATCCAGCCCCCCAGAACCACCAACAGGCCCCCCAGGCCTTGCCTGACCCTCTCATTCCAGGTTATCCCCCATCAGACCCCCCTCCGCACCCTCCACACGCACATATGGAAACATACTTATCACAAAATCATTTTTTATTGAGTTGGGTTGGGGACAGGAATGTGGAATGCACTGGGGCCATACCCCGGTTGGCAGAGGGGTGGGGTGTTGGCTCGTGCCCCGCCTCCTCTAGGGCACCGGAGGGTGAGGCCTGGCCCCCCAGGCCCTGGCTGAGGCGCTGGAGGCCAGGCTGGAGCGGAGTTGGGGTTGCGTATTCTGGTCCCGGCTGCCTGGCCGGGCTGCAGTTTGCCCCAAATGGCCACCAGAGGGCAGCCGGCCCCCAGCGCAGAGGAATTCTCGGTTGCTCAGGTGATGGCTTCTTAAAAAAATAAAAAACCAGAGGCTGGTGTGTTCCCCCTGCAAACCCGAGTGGGGCGGGCCTGGGGAGAAGGCTCTGGTTTCTATGATCTCTTCGATAAAAAATAAGCAAAAATAATAACAAAATACGTGGTTTCTCTTTCTCCCTTTACCCCCTACAGGAACTGAGGTCAGAAGTGGGGGTGTGAGGACTGGGGGTACCCTGATATGGCCTGAATTTCAAGGTGTGGTCTCATTTTTCCCCTAACCATCCATAAATAAATTCAAATAAATAAATAAATCATAAATAGATACTCTCTTTGTGCACATATATAAAGATAAATCTTTCTTTCTCTTATCTAGGCAACTATGTGACTAAATCTTTCTGACTCTTTAGCCCAGAAATTCAAAAGTAAAGTGACAATGGTCAAGGTCAAGTTTTGGGGAGGGGGAAGGTCAGGGACTTGGAATGGCACTGTAAAACTCCCAGCATTCTGGAACTGCAAGCCAGCTGGGCCATGGGACATTTCTGAGTGGAACCCTGACCACCTGAACAGTCTAGAACCTTGGAGCCAGTTGGCTCCCCACAGGGATCTGAACAGAATCTTGAAACACCCAATGTCCTAGAACTCCAGAACCAGCTGGGTCTTGGGGGTGTGGAGCTGAGGGTTTGGAACAAAGCCCTGGAGAACCTAACATTCTGGAATTCTGTAGTGATCAGAGCTGAAGGGTCACCAGGATGTCACTAGACGTCACTGGGGGAGCGGGATCGGAAAGGGATCTTGGAAGAGGAACAGCAGCAGCAGATGGCCCACAGCACCTTCTGCACATCCTGGTTGCGGAAGGCGTAGATGATGGGGTTGATCATGGAGTTGTAGGTGGCAGGGAGCAGGGTGAGATAGGTGTAGAGGGACGGGGAGTGGGCATCGCCCAGCAGGCAGTAGACAGTGAAGGGCAACCAGCAGGCGGCAAAGGCGCCAAGCACCACGGCCAGTGTGGCAATACCCTTGCGGGTTGCCACATAGTGGGAGGCAGGCAGCAGGTGCCGCTGGAGGGCAATCTGCTGGGCATGGCGGCAGACGATGCGGCAGATCTGGGCATAGAGCTGCAACATGATGCCAAACACCATGAAGAAGGCAATGGCCAGGACCACCAGATGGTTCTTGGAGAGTGGATACACCACACCACATGCGGTCAGGCCATCCAGGCAGTTCCAGGCCAGCACAGGCAGCAGCCCCAGGCCCAGGGCAACCCCCCACACTAGGGCCAGCATCACATAGGTCCGTGTCACTGTTGTCTCCGAGTAGTAGGTGAGGGCATTGTACAGAGAAAGGTAGCGGTCAACAGTGATGGCCAGTAGACTGCCAATGCTGGCGGTAAAGGCCATTGCCAGCACACCAACCAGCACCAGTCTCATCTCCACCGAGCCGATGCAGAAGACAGCAGCAAAGTGCAGTACTAGGCCCAGGCCTGCCAGCAGGTCTGCCACAGCCAGGCTGCCCACTAGCAGGAACATCGGGGCACGGAAGGCAGGAGTGCCCGCGATGATGGCCACCACCAGAGCATTCTCACAGGACACCAGGGTGCCTGAGATGCACAGCACCACGTCCCAGGCCCTAGGTGAGCTCAGCGGTGGAGCTGGGTCTGTGGACCCCTCAGCTGGGTCCACGTTGCTCATGTTCACATTGCCTGGGCCAGCCGAGAGCCAGGCCAGGGGGCTTCCTGTACCCCACATCATGGTACCTGCAGGAGAAAGGCCCTGTGAGAAGCTGGCAGGGCTGAGTGCTTGGAGGAGGGGTCTGGAGGAGATGCAGTGACCCTCAGGATACCTGGTGGGGTCCCAATGCCCTGTCCCCCTATTCATGCCCTGGGGCTGTTTCCAGGATACTTTTGTCCTCTGCAATGACCCCAGGCCCCTAAACAGGGGTCTCTTTTCCTGGAGACCCCTGTTCTGGGTCTCTTCACTTTCCCTTCCAATCCCCTGGGTCCTGCAGGCCTCTTTGTCCCACGTGTGTCACCAGAGGAGAGCCAGATGAAGGGCACCATAGGTGGATGTGGGCCCAGAGGATCCAGGGCATGCCCCGAAAGGCTCAGATTGGGAGAGGCAAACATCTGGAGACTGAAAGCAGCTCTGCTCCCTCCCTTCAGAGAGGATGACGCTCCTTTTCTGAAGCTCCCAGACCCCTCACGATTCTCTGCACTGCTGGCTCCAGGCTCCGCCCCCAGGGAATGCGCGTGAGGCTCCAGCCAGCCACCACCCCACACTCCTGGGGTAACACCTGGAATCTCAGCGCCCCCTACACACACTCTCCCAGACTTCTGCCCCCAGCTGGACCCCTCTTTTTGCCTGAACCCCTGAGTCTCTGGAACAGACATCCCCTTCTGGAAGCCTGGGTCCCTGAGTAAGATCCCTCCTTCTGCCCGAACACCTGGATCTTGGGCCTGACTTCGCCTCCTGCCCGGTTATCTGGATTCCTAAGTCGGACACCTCCTCCTGCTCAGACGCCTGGGTCCCTGCCCCAGACGCCTCCTGCTGGCTCAACCTCAAATGACCATCCATCCCTCCAGCTCCCTGCAGGAATGCTCACCCTTCGCGGGGTCATCCAAGTGACCAGCACCCGAGCACTTAGAGGCTCACACCTGCTAACCCAGAATCTCAGCCTCGACCTCAGACCCCGGCCAGCCGCTAGGAGCCTTCTGCCGGCCCAGTGCCCCAGCATCCTGCTCTCCCCCCCGGACGCCTAGTGCCCGCGCGGGGCCACTACTCACCGCTCAGGACTGGGCGCGGCCGGGCCGCGGGGAGGCTCTGCTCGGGTCCTGGCGGCGCAGGGCGTGCGCGGACCCCTAGAAGCCCCCGCGGCCGCGGGAGAAGCGGCGTGAGTCACCCCGCCCCGCCCCCGGCCGCCGGTTCGGTGACGTCAGCGGCCGGGTCGGCCAATGGGCGCCGTACGCTGGGGGCGCAACGCGCGCAGCGCGGCATAGTAATAAGGCCTCGCACCGCCCGCTCCCCCATTCATAAAAAGCGACCGTGACCGCGGCCCCGCCCCCTCCCTAGTCGGCCCGCGCTGTCCTTGACGCGGCGCCCTCCTCGGGCCGGGGGTTTCAGGGGTGCTGGTGGGAGAGCCTTGGAGAAGTCTCAGGGAGGCTGCAGGGGATGGGGTGGGAGGAGCGGAAAGGGGACCCGAATAGGCGGTGGGGTGATGGGACCCTCGGGTGGCAGAGAGAGGCTAACAAAATTCAGGTGACCAAGACCTTGTGATGGGGCTGAATGGGCGTCCCTGTGAGCATGACGAGGTTGTAGAGATGATGGGGCTCTGAGGTGACAGTGACAGGAGCACGAGGAAGCAGGGAGGTGGGTGGCAGTGACTGTATGAGCATGGTGACAGGATCTTGGGGAATGGTGGCCGTGGGACGGTAGAGGGGGAAGCCCCCAGGGCAGTCGTAGCAGTTTCAGGGTGACTCTGCAGCATGATGGAGTTCAGGGATCCCAGGGTGGCAGAGGGGTGGCCAGGGAAGATGGAGTGTCCAGGTGATATAACTTCAGGTCACCATAACCCTGTCAGAAGTGCCAAGGTACTGAGGTGAGAAAGCTAAATGATGAGGGTTGTAGGGTCCTGGAATGAAGATCGCAGGCGACAGTGGTGAGTGGGCCTCAGGGTGCAGGGGACAGGGTAGAGGGTCTGGTCTGACAGTGACCAGGCAGGTAAGTTGCGGCCGGGGCAGGTCCCGTGATTGGGGGACTGGGATAATGAGCTGGGCGACGTCACTAACGTCAGCCCAATAGCGCCCTCACAGCTCAGGAGGGGTGGGCCTGGCAAGGTCTCAAAACCTGAATTATTGGGCCGGGCGCGGTGGCTCACGCCTGTAATCCTAGCACTCTGGGAGGCCGAGGTGGGCGGATCGTTCTGAGCTCAGGAGTTCGAGACCAGCCTGAGCAAGAGCGAGACCCCATCTCTACCAAAAAAATAGAAAGAAATTAAGTGGACAGCTAAAAATATATCTAGAAAAAAATTAGCCGGGCATGGTGGCTCATGCCTG
>CAUYSK010014058.1:0-26576 GCA_963575035.1 Avahi laniger | reverse complement strand
CTATTCAGCTTTAAGAAACAATGGTGATATAGCACCTCTTGTATTCTCCTGGATAGAGCTGGAACACATTCTACTAAGTGAAGTATCCCAAGAATGGAAAAACAAGCACCACATGTACTCACCATCAAATTGGTATTAACTGATAAACGCATAAGTGCACATATAAAAATAACATTTATTGGATGTCAGGCAAGGGGTGGAGGGAGGAGGGGACGGGTATTTGCATACACAAAGAGTGTGATGCGCATCATCCGGGGAATGGACATGCTTGAAGCTTGGACTTGGGCGGGGGGGGGCAAGGGGAACATATATAACCTAAACATCTGTACCCCCATAATATGCTGAAAGAAGAAAAATAAGAAGACATGAACGGCGAAAAGTGAGGAAGAAAGAGAACAGTCACCCGGGAGAACAGAAAAGCAGACTGTGCGAGTGAGAGTGCAATGAATAAACGACCGAGGAGATGTCAATCCGCGGATTAACGAGAGGCCCTAGAGGAGCTTGTGCATAGTGCAAAGTCTATGTTCCCAGGTTCAAATCCTGGCTCAAACACTTAGAAGCTATGTGACCTTGGGCATTTTACCTTCTCTTTATTTTCATTTCATTCATTTTATGTTCATTTTCTTTCTGGGCTTTAGTTTCAATCATCTGTAAAACAGGAACAGGAACACCTACACTGGGGGGCTTTTATAAGAATTAGAAATAATATCTGTAAATCAACAAGCACAAAGTGCCTGGCAGAGAAGTAGACGCCCAGTAGAAAGAGACAGTTACTATTATTAGCTACGTTATGAGCCAATGAGATGAAACGCAAGCAGTAACAGCAACATTTCACAAGCACCTATTCCGAGGGCAGCATGCACACACGATTTCACTTAATCCTAACAACATTTTTGCAGAGCAGGTGTTGTTATTACCTCATTTATACAGATAAGGGAATTGAGGCTCAGACAGGTGAAGTCATTTGCCCGAGGTCATCTAGCAAACAAACAGTAGAGCTGGGATTGGACCTCATGAGTGGCTGACGCTGAGCTGCAGTCTTTCACCGAGCCATGCCGTGGGGTTTCACGTGCGCACGGGGGAAAGGGGGCAGGGGGCCTCCCAAGGGCCAGGTGTGAGAGCAGCGATTTCTCTACCTGCTTAGACACGCACTGTGCACAGTGGGATTGGCATCTGGAAAAGCCCTGAGGCTCTAAAGATGAGTAAAGGTGAGCTGGGGGACCCTAAGAGATACAGGCGTGTCCCTGCTCGATCCAGCAGGCATGAGCAGGCTGCCGCACACTGGGCCAGAGGATGCTGGCCAACTGGGGTTTGGGAGGATCTAAAGACAGTCCTTTAAACGTGGAAGCAAGAAGTAGAGGATAGAAGGGAAGTCTGCTTCTTTCCCAGCCAAGGCTGGGAGAGCATGCATTGTAGTTTTTGATTACATTGTGTCTCCCTCAAATTCTTATGTTGAAATCCTAACCCCTGGTACTTGTGAACGTGGCTTATTTGGAAATAGGGCCTCATTTGGAATAGGGTTTATGTGGAAGATTGTAGATGTAATCAAGTTAAAATGAGTTCATATTATAGTAGGGTGGGCAGTTAATCCAATATGACTGGTGTCCTTATAAGAAGAGGAGGAGAGACACACAGGGGAGGTAGCCATGTGAAGATACAGGCACCAAGGGAGACAGATATGGTCACAGATGCAGAGAAAGGGGTGATGCAGCTATAAGCCAAGGGACACCAAGGATGGCGACCACCACCAGGAGACAGGAAGGGATGAGGAAGGATTCTAGCCAGAGTCTCAGCGGGGGCGAGGCCCTGCTGACTTTGGACTTCCAACTTCTAGAACTACGAGAGAATAAATTCTATTGCTTTAAGCCTCCCCGTTCGTGGCACTTTGTTACAGCAGCCCGAGCAAATTCACACGGCGTGAACTCACCCTCGGCTGGGGAGGGCCCTGGTCCCCAGGGAAGCAGCCACTGGAGCAGGGGGTTTCCTGACTCATGTCGGAGTGCCCATCTGAAATAACTAGGTAGTAAGGTTTCTTCTGGTGGAAGTCAAACACAGCCATGTCCATTACAGTGGTTAACCCGTGAGATACACAGCCACAAAGGGGGCGAGGGAGCGGGTGTCAAAGAACACAAGGACATTGTTGTCCGGGCCTGAAACCCCAAGTGCTTCTTGGGGAGAGATCAATCATCCTTCTCTCTGGGCAGTGCCAGCAGAAACCAGGCTGGGATCCTTATGTTCTGGGGACAATAGAAAGCGCCCCAGAGTTTGCTCAAAGGGCCACAATATCTTTAAAAATGTCAAGCAGTACGTAGGCTAAGGTTCCTCTCACCTGCTGTTCTAGCCATGGTTAGCAATAGAATCCCTGGCATCCTAGGCACCTAGAATTTACTTTCCTTCCCAGTTCAAAAAAATTTCCATCAGAATAATATACTTATGGTAAGAAAACACAAGTGACCTAGGCACAGGTGTTCACTTAGCTTGAGCTAAGGGCTAGTTTTGAAATCTGAATTTCAATATAATTGTCCTTTTTTTTTTTTTTTTGACTTTAGCCATTCTTCCCCTTCTTACTGCCTGGACCTATGATCCCTTCCATGGGTGGAAGAGATGAGGTTAGAAAATGCATTAGGTTCTCCTCCAATGCAGAAGAAAGTGGCCAGAATGTGAACAAAGTTGCAGGGTTTTCTTCAGAAGCCATGGCTGCTCCGGAAAAGACAAGCCGTGGGGTGTCTTCTGTCTTCTCTGTGCACTCGAACTTTGGGAATCGGGGCACGGTGTAGAGTCAGGCATCATCTTTAAGCAAAAACAAAACCAAAAACAACAAAAAAGCCTCCTCCTGTACAAAAAGGGAAAATGACTGTGAACACAGACACAGCCATGGTTCTGCGCAAAAATGAAAGACAAGACATGAAGACAGGCACAGAAAGGCACGACTCTTACCTGCCTGCCGCCCCAGATGCCTGATCGCTTTGGGAGAAAAGGCAGGGAATTCCGGCAATGCTTTATGAAGGAAAGTGGAGATGGGCGGGAGCTGGGGAGAACGAAAAAGGGAACGACAGGGAGGAATGACCCCAAACCACCCTGCCGAATACTGCCGAGTGACTCCCAGCCCAAAAATGAACCCCAAAGTGACAGAAGGGATTTATCACCTTGTATGTGGCACCTGATTGCGAGAGGTTTTATTACTATGAAATACAAGTCATCTAACTTCCCAGAGAGGAAAGAAGGAAATAAATCCTGCCTGGAGCAGAGATGGAGAAGACATTCTAGAGTTTAAGGACAAACACGGAGAATTTCCCACTTGTACAGGTCATCTATTGTCTGAGCACAATGAAGTCACCCTCTCGGCACAAGCTGGGGGCTCATGCCACTGGTCACAGGCTTTCTGCTGTTTAGCTCTGTGCTTCTCTCAGCAACCTGACATTTAAGCATCTCAAAATAAAGACTTCAGCTTGCAGGTTTGTGGATTTTTCAAAAATAGGAGAGGACTATGGAGGAAGGGGGAATACATTTTGATGAGAAGTGCGAACCCAGTGAAAGAAAGGGACGTGCGTCCCTCCTCCCGACCGGCGCAGGACAGCTCCCAGGCTGGCTTGGGCTCTGCCAGGTGAGAGCTGAGGGACGGGAGGCTAGGGTGGGGCTGGGCTCCAGGCTGGTGGGATCCCACCTCTAAATGTGAGTGTGCAGTGGGAAGAGGGCGTCATCGGAGTCCTCCTTTGGTGCTGTCTTCATTTCTTGATTTGGTGGGAGACATTGTTCAAACCAATGAAGCTGTGAGCTGTGTTCCCTTTTTGTGGGAAGAAGAATCACTTTTCTTCTTCCTCCAGCCTCAGTCTAAACGTCTGTACTCAAAGGAGGTTGAAAAAGAAAAAGATAATTGTAGGAGTCCAGGAGAGATGGAGGGTTGACGGTCATGTGTTTCCACCGTGGCCAAAAGGAAAGCGAGGTACCAAGGCAGGAGTCTCCCCAGGGCTGAAGCTGGCAGACGGCGGATCGGGCAGTGAGGATGAGGGAGAGCTCAGGACTGCCCGTCACGTCAGAAGTCACAAAATTCAAAGAAAAAGAGCCCGTAAAGGAATACAGCAGAGAAGCCTGAGAACCTGGCTCTACTTGAAAAGTAGAAACGAGGTCTCTTGTTTTTTTTTAAGGACAAAAAGATCAGTGTTTCCAGATCCAGTATGGGGGAGGGGGGGAGAATAATGAAGCTTCTTGTTGCCATGACACAATCTACTCTTGAGGACAAGAGAGATGTGTGACCAAGAAGAGGAAGAAGCTACAGTGGCAATTACTTATCGTAAAAGAAGAAGGGAAGATTAAGCACGGTGACCCGGGAACGCGGGCGTGGCAGCAAACAGCTGTTTTCCTGTAACCGCTCTGCCGTAATGTCCGAACCATACATGGAAACGACATCAGAATAATTTACTATTGCTTGTGAACAATAAACTAACAGGATTGCTTGCTATTTTGCATTTCCTTCAAATAAAACACCCCGCCAGGGTCACAGGCAAAGAGGTTGTAATGCAAATGGTGCCAGATGCCTGAATTTCCATTGCCAGGGAACAAAAGAGCAAAAGATGGTGTTATGTACCCACATATGTGCCCGGGACATGGAATGCGTTTTCAGTTCACAAAGTGACCTCCGTTTGTTTCAGACAGCACTTTGCTGGCCAACGTCACAAACACATGGAGAGGAGGGCCCAAAATGTCCTCTTTCCCAGGCTTAGGGAACACACATTTGCCCTCAAAGGGAACTGAAGATTCTTTTGTTTTCTAGAATAAGATCTAAAAATCCCGTAAGACTGGGACCGACGTAAGCTGGGTTTCCACTCAGGGTTATAAATTAGCCATCTTACTTACACACTTGAAGGCTGGGTGTCTAAAGAGATGGGGGATTTTTGTGTGAGCCAGGCAAATCATTTCTTTTCTCAAGTTTCTAAGGGGGCAGAACTAGATGAATGGTTTTCATACTTTACACCGCCAAACTCTTCCTTCAAATAAATCTTGAGTAGGAACATAGATGTAAATATGTCAAACGGAGCCATTAGGGCTGGGGCTGCCTGGGCTCTCTTTGCTTCCCGGGGAACTCCCTGGGCCTTGGGGCCTTGAGGACGACGGTTCAGAACCACCTGACCAAGCATTACCCAACCCGTGCGACCCTCTCACATAAGGCAGGGGAAAGGGCAGACCCTGGGGCAAGCAGATAAATCAGAAGCCTGCCACTGACCCATGCAGAGAGGCCCCACTGCTTTCTGGGGTTAAGAGAGGAGGAAAAAGGCATTCACTGCTCTTTTCTGCATTTTCTGCTGATTCAGCTTCATGCTGGATCCGGCTGCTGGCAGGCTCATGGCTGAGTCTGCAGGGAGCTGGAGGGTCCAAGAGAGGCTAATGGAGACCATGCCCCTGGCCAGTCGGTCTATTTGGAACGACAGGAAGCTGGGTGGGTGTTCACTGTCACGGCCATCGTCACTACAGCTGAGGTGAGCAAGACTCGAATTCCTAATACAACAGCCCCACGGCACTTTGTATGTCTCTGGTTGGCCCCAGAGCCTTACCTGGGACAGAAGGAGGGAGAGAAGGAAGAAATGAAAAGTCCCACTTGTCTACTACTGTATACAGTGCAGCTTGGGGCAAATCATATAGTACATCCCTCTTCTTCCTTCAAAACCTCTTATATGACAAAAACCCAGGATATGGGGAACATTATGGAAAAAGAAGTCACCAACGGGTGGCTGAGCAGATTGCTCAGGGGGCTGGGCCCAGTCGCTCCACGGAAGGCAGCGCAGTGATGCAGAAAGAGCCCAGCCTGGGAGTCAGGTCAGGGCCGGTTTGGAATCCAGGCCCTGCAATTTGCTGCCTAAGGCCAAAGGCTGTTATATAATAACACCTGGAGTTGTCTGGAGGCCACCTAAAGAAAACAAGATGACCCTCAGCAAACATCTGTTCCTTCCTTGCCATCCCTTCTGCTGGTGGAAGGCTTGTGGATGGACTGCACAAACATGAGTCTCAGGAATCCTCTGTCAGCCAACATCAAGGAGAGAAACTCTCCTTTCGCTTTGCCACCTGCCTCCCAGGGCCAGCCGAGGACGGAGCAGCCTTTCTGGGAACAGTGTGCTGTGGTTTAGAGCAGAGCCAAAGAATGGGACCGCCAGGAAGGAGCCTCCGAAACCAACTCTTCCAACTCCTTCCCTTTCCATCAGAGGAAAATGGGCAGAGCGAGGGTAAGAGCCCAGACCCTAATTTCCAGCAGGGTCCTGGGTCCTGGAAGGGCCAGAAGAGCAGTGTCAGGCAGTGCTGGCTGCTTGTGAGCAGAGTGGCCTTGGCCATCTGCAGGTTGGCACCACACTTGCTTCTTGTGACTGTTGTTAGGATGGGAGGTCGTGTGATAAACATACCTCCACTGTGTTTGGCACAGAGTAGTCATCCAAAATATGGCGAATGAGCCAGAGGAAGTTTTGGTTACAACAGCTGCAATTTGCTGGAGACGCAGCACGTGCCAGGGCCAGGAACACAAGAGGAAGAAAGTGCTTTCTGTCACAGAGCTAGTTTCTCATAGAAAGAGGAAGTTGGGAATATGGTCTCTCTCTGCTCCACAATGCAGGTGAGGGAGGGAGTGGAGACCGTGGCCTGGGCCTTCCCCACTCGGGCAGCCTGGGGGGCCAGAGCCCTGGGCTGGATGCGGGACCTGCTCTTCTCTGGTGCTGCCGACTCATCTTTGCAAGGAGACGCTGGGTGCGGCGGGGGGCGCGGGAGAAAGGAAAACTGGGGATGTCTGTAGCTTTCTAAGCTCTGTATTCTATGACCATAACTCAAAATCAGCAGCATGAAATCCCTGATGTGACTTTCCTTCTGTCATTTCCCTTGTGCTACTTAAAACCCAATGCAGAATCGTTTCTAGTTTATCTAGAGATGGCTCCAAGCCGAGGCTTTCTTGTTGTGGGTCACCAGGCAGAGGGGTGAGAGACCGGAGTCTCCCCCACGTGCCCGGGGACAGGTAGCAGAAAGGAAACACAATCTCCCCAGGGAGTTTTTCTGACTCTGGTCTGGGGAAGTGACCCGATGGCACTGGACCTCAGAACAGATAGTAGTTTACAACCTTAGGAACAGGACTCCTTTTCATGTTTGAGTTTTCCACGTGTACAACGGGAGCAGCCTGTCCCAGAGCGGCCACCGCCACACCCCTTGAGTGTTCCCCTGCAAGCTGCCTCAGGGGCTCTCAGGGCAGGCGCGTGCTCTCCTCTGACGGGTCCAGATTCTCTGCTGTGTCCTTCCTGTTCCCGACGTAGGCTCCACTTTGAAGTTCCAAGGCACTTCTGAGTGAAGGCAGGATTCCTGGAGGGAGAAATCACTGCAGGCGCCTCTTACACCAGGCACCTCTTGTGCCCCAACGTGTTTTGACTCGGGAACAAAGTACACCGCCAGTGCAGCTCGGGAGCTGGGAGCCTCCACATCCAAGCCGGCTTTTGAGTTTTGATCCCAAATTGGAACCTTTCAAGTGATTTCTCATTTGGCCAAACAAGGTTCTTCAGTTTCTTATTTTTCTTCCTTTTCTTATAAAAGGATGCAGAACTAAAAGGACCCCTGGGCACTCCTAGGTTCTCAGGAAATCACACGGCTGCATTCCCTGTGATTGAATCTGACGCCGTCTGATTACACCTCCGTCTCTGCCCCTGGGACTCTGAGATGAATGGGCTGGGGGAGGGGGAATCACTTCAGGCATTCTGAGTTTGGGGATTGGTCAGATTTAAAAACCAAAAGTTTCAGTGTTCAGCTTCTAATGGGATCAGATTTGCTTGTTCCTGGGAGAAATGCCAGTCACGAGGCTGCAAAAGCCTTTTGAAAATGTCAGCATCGGGGAAGCCACCGCCCAAGCCATTACATATGAAACCATAGGTGCCTGCAGTTCCTGGAATGATTTATTCCCCTATTTAGGAAAAGCAAACAAACAAGCCCACCAAACTCCCCCAGGCTCCTGGGACCATGCTCACTGCTTTCCTGGAAACCTGCGTTCCCGTTGCCTTCTGAGAGGAGAGCAGGCGTCACGCCTCAAAGCCAACCCCGCACAGCAAGCCGACCCTCCCAGTTCTTTCAAAACCCTGGAGACCTCGCTTTAGAACCCCTTCCAGGCGGCCTCAGAGTAGGTAACAATCTTCTCCACCGCCGGAGCCCCCGGATTGCTTACGAATGGAATATTTAGAACCTAGCCCCACCTGCCTGGAGAGTAAAGTTTCAGAAAAAGCAACAAGAGCTATGTGAGCCCCAGGGGGCAGAACTTGCAGATGTTTGCCACCGCGTGCACTGGCCGTGCGGGACACTCAGCGTATGGGCGCAACAAGTGTTTACCGAACGCATGCGGAAGTCTCACGGGCACTTATTTGAAATAGCATATACCACTGATTTCGGTTTCTTTCTTTTCAAACTCTAATTTCACTAAATGTTTGGTCCTTCCAAGATTTGATCCCATCTCTTTGTCTAGAGAGCTACTGAAAGAAGGACTTCTAGTTAGAGGATCTAAGGCCTCTAATTTAACAGTCAGGGAAATTCTGCTTTAAGTGAGTGGAGGTTACAATATAGGACTCCAAATCCCAAGTTTTTGCTTCCACCATCTGTTCTCCTGACCCTGGCCGCCTGCCTCAAAGGCGCTCAGCCCGAGATCTCCGCTGTGGTTCACCTGCCGCCCGGGAGAGCTGCCCCAGGAATTTCCGCAACTGGATACCCAGCACCTCTGCGCTACTTCCAGGTCATTTGAAAACCTGAATGTGAAGAGAATGTTCCAGACACTAAAGGCTTCTGGGGGGTTCTTCCCCTTGCAGGGAGGAGCCCTCTTCTGGACTCGCTCGCAGCCAGCATCACCTGTAACCCCAACAACAGAGCGCCTAGAGGATTCTGTGCGGTTAGTACCTCCTCCTCCCAGACTGCCCCTGTGTGTCTGCAGCCTTCCTGGCAACTATTTTGCTACATGGTTGGTTCATTCCCTGGTTTTTATGCCTCTCTATGTCGTTCCGTGTTCCCGCCCTGCAAACCGCGGGCCGGTGCCCTCACACACACCAAGGCGCGTTGCCTCGACGCAGATGAGCTCTGCCGAGCTTCAAAATGCACAGTCCTTCCGTGGGAGTGAGACCATCAGACCTTTGTCTTTGCCCAAAGCTCAAGTGGAGACGGAGAATATGCGACTGTTTGGTCTCTGGAGAAAATAAACAAAAATGCTGTGAATCCCGGGTTAGAAATTTTCATTTGACAATTGTGACATCACCTCCTAGGACCGTCCTTCCACTCTTTCGAAATGCCGAGACACTCGTGTGCCCCCAGCAAAGCCGCTGCACGTGTGCGTGGATGCCGTCCGTAACGACGCTGTTCTCCAGATAATGGACGTTGTCATCTTGTTCTCCCCACCAGACTGCAAACTCTTCAAAAGTAAGGAATTATGTCCTTCTCTTCCTTTGTAATTCCCCGGTGTCCAAGCCAGTGTTGCTCTGGGCCTGGCCGGTGTTCAATGAACACGGATGGCAACATAAACTGAGCTTTCAGGACTTAAAAATGAGAAAATGCCCACATCGTTGTCAAAGGGTTTTTGGTTCTTGAAGATTCTTGCATTCAGCGTGTGTGAAAGAGCTGGAGGGGAGCGCCTCTGGGTGAAGAGCACCTGGGACTGAAAGTGCTAAGAAGCATGCAGCCGGCACAGGCACGCAGAGCCCGCGAGACAGGGCCCGGGACGCACGGGGCTCCTCCCACAGCCAATTCTACATAGTCATCTATTTCTAAATACCGTAGCCATCGTGCTCGTTCAAGGCTTTGCGATTTCAGGCGCTCTGTCCCCCACACTGCCATGGGGACGCACACAAGTCCCACAACCTTCCCGTCCTCGGTAAGACGAGCGCATTAGCGCAGGCCTTGAAACACGTGACCTGCACCTTCACACCGGGCCTTGGAACTCTTGTCTCCTTTGGTGAAGCTGACAAAGCTTTTCCTTCCAAATTATCAACTCCCTCATGAAGCCAGGCATCAATTATGAAATTGTTTACGTGTGAGTGTGACAGCTATCACTCAAACAGTGGCCCCACAGAGCGCTCCATGCCATTAGAAGAAGAAGGCTCCATGTGGCAGAAAGAGCCATGTACCAAGAGTTGGCAGGTCTGGACAAGTTGTGTCATCCGTCAAGGTGCTGTGTCCTCATCTGGAAAAAGGACTCCAACGATCTCTCCCTCGCTCACTGGCTGAAGAGAGCCCCTCGGTCACGTGGGGGGCTAACAGGCTCTGTCAGGCGCTGAGTGAGACCTCACAGCCACCCGGGGGGCAGCAGGACCTCCCTCTGGACTTGAAGCCCCCTGCCACTGGGATTTCTCCGGGAGGATAACTAGACTAGGAAGACAAATTCCTTCTTATGCAATAATTTTTAAATTTTTTTGACTCTTTAAAAAATGGCTATAAAAATATCAAATTGTTTTTCCTGTTGGATTGTAATCAGAACAAATTAATTAGACAACATACCTTGGTGATTTAGATCACAAGGTCTGAAGCGGTAAAGAAAGAGCCAGGCTTGAGTCCCAGCTCCCCCTCTTACTAGCTGTGGGACTTTGGGCACGTTACTGAACTTTGGGAGCCTGGGTTTGCTCATCAGCAAAATGGGGCTAATAGCCATGCCTGCCTCCAAGGGAGCTGCAAGGACTAAATGAGATACTGTGCCAAACGCTGTAGTCGAGAGCTGACACCAGTGTGGTAAGCGCTCCAAATTAATGGCAACTGTTACTATTATTCAGCGTTTCCTCCCATTATTTGAGAGTCACCTTATAGGGACACAGCTAGGAATATGCAAGCAACCAAAATAGCATCATGATGTGCCTGCCCAAACGCCTGCACACTTGAGTCACAGAGAGGCATGTCCAGAGCCTCTCTTACTTATTTATCGTGACTTTCACATACAACCATAAGTGCATTAATAACAACGGACACTTGATGGACCACTGACCCTGGGCTGGACCTTCACTCCACGTGCTGGGTTTGTCGTCACACTGGATCCTCACAGGCCCACGAGGTAAGTATAGTCTTCACCCCCATTTTACAGAGGAAGAATAGAGCCTGCAGCGAGAGCCTAAGTGACTTGCCCCAGGTGACAGTGACGCAGCAGGACACCCAGGACCGAAGCCAGCCAGGCTGGCAGCAGCCGGCGCTCCGAACCCACACGCTGCACTGCCCCCGTGGTCAGCCGGCGCTCCCGTCTCCCGGCTCATAGCAGGGTGAGAAAGAAGCTTGGGTTTCGGGGAGAGCTACAGTGGCAGGTTCCCTGGGAGTGACAGGCAGACTGACAGCTGCTGGATTAACAGTGAGACAGGCAGGGGGCTGGGTAAGAAGCTCACGGAGAAAGACTCCTGCAGCACCGCCGTCCACACGCGGGCTGTGCAGGGGTCGGAGTGTCCTAACGTGTTTGAAAGCCCCTTGGGGGCATCACGATTCCACAGCAGTGTGGTCATTTTCACTACGTCATCAAGAAAAATCAAACTGCGCAAATTGTGTGCTTAGGAAGGCAGAAAAATGGGGAGAAAAAGTGTGGGTGATCTATTAAAGGGGCCAATTCCCTTGGGACAGTTCTTCTATGCTGAATACCCTAGGTCAGTATTACATAAATAAGCACCGTCTTTTTAAAAGATCATACACAATTAAAGTAAGAGTTAAAGAAATGGCAACACCTCGGCTCATCTGGATAACTTGTTCATGACTCCTTACCTCGTATTCTAACCCACCGCTCAGTCTCATCCCTTCTAGTATGCCTTGAGAAAAACAATCCTTTCGTCCACTCTTCACCTGTCAGCTGAGATCATGGCTTTCATGCCTTTAACTAGTGTCTCCTTTAAAGGGCTCACCAACTATCACATCAGAAAATGTCAAGGTATGTTATTTAAAATGGGGACGCAAATATTATTAAAAAACAAAAACCCGAGGGAAAAAGGCACTGAGTGGCCTTCCTGCACAGGCAGCTGTCGGCCGGGGTTTTCACTTCCAACCTTGGCCACGGCAGAGCCTGGCAGAGGAAGAGAGACCTGCATGAAGCCAGGAGACTCGTTTTTAGCCAGAAGCCACTCACGGCCCCCTGTTTATAACCTTGGATTTTGTTTTCTGCCCATTCATATTCTCTAGGCTCCATAAAAACTGCTTTTTAAGTCCCAAAATGAAGCTTGTCAGAATCTGGCTGCTTGAAACCTGTTTAAAACAAATTTGAAAGGATTTTTAAATGGGGATTTCAAATTGATAAAATCATAACAATGATATCCTGAAACGCCCCTCTCTGCCTGGTTATCGGAGCAGGGAGAAGCCGCCAGGAACTAGCGAAGACCCCCCTTCGCCGGCGGCCACGCTCTCACCTCGGCCTGCCAGCAGTGTCCAGACAGCAGGAAGGCTGTTCCCACTGGAAACAAAGGGGATGACCTTGTCCTTCGAGGCTAGGGTGGCCAGATTTAGCATTTAGAAATATAAGACACTCAGGGTTATATGAATTTCAGATAAGCAAAGAATAGTTTTTTCACTATAAATCTCGAACAATATTTAGGACATGTTCATATTAAAAAATGATTTGTTGTTTATCTAAAATTCATATTTAACTGAGTGTCTTGTACTTCATCTGACATCTCTAGTCTAGGCTCCAATTCCCTAGAAGATCTGGGATGGGTGGGAAGTGGGGTGCATGGGGCTCTAAGGACTAGGCTAGCAGCATGGCAAAGCCAGCGGCCAGGCTCGGGTCCCTTCCCCTCCCTCTTCCCCCACTCTTCTCCCAGGAGCTGCCACGGCTCCAGCCAACCCCACTGCAAGCCCCGTCTTTTCCTCTAGAAACACCTTCTCTGGTCCCTCCGGCCAGCGGTCGTCCTCTACAGCGCTCCCCTCCTGGCTTCCTCCAACACCGAGCTCCACGTGGCAGAGACGCTGCGAACGTGCAGGATTTGTGCTTCTGCAGGCCACTGCTTCTTATTTTGTTTCCCAAGCAAGGCTGCAAATAGGCTTTGGAGGGGCTCTTGACTGGAGGTTTCCTTTTCTTTTTTTCTTTCCCCATATAGACCCACTCCTGCCCACTAGACTCAGATGCCGAGAAGTGCATTGGTGTTTATTCTTGTCAGGCATAATTTCAACCCTGAGCTAAAGCAAGAGCTGAACTAGCATGTCCAACATGCCTCACAGGGCTTTTATGGACTCTGCCCCTACAGACACTGCCTTGACGCTGCCAGTGGGCACCCTGTGCCCTCACTACTGCACACTGCAGTAGTGGTCTTTAGTGGGCCACGATCTGTAATCACAGAGATTTAATAAAAATAGGGAGGAAAGAGCTCTTGCTTTCAGGCCTCCGAGAGCGTGCTTGCAGCAAAACATTTATAGCTAAGCTATAAAATGCATGGAAATATGGAAGAAACATTGACACAACAATAAAACGAGGGGTGAGATTAATGATGCTATAATACAATCTGTTTTCATTTGGTGCAGAGAAAATTAATTTTTGAAGACATTTCATTTAACTTTGCAATATTTTGCAGTTTAACCTTTGATGCCTGCAACTTTTTCTTTTATCTGCTCTCATCCTCCTTAAGCCCGAGGGTGGGGGAAGCAAGTTTCACATCTAGTTGTAAGCATGGCTTCGTGGCACACGATCTCTGCTCTGGACAGAGGTAAGAAAAATACACTCAGCGAACAGAAGTTATTGCTGACCACGATTGCAGCTCTTTACCTCCTAGGGAAACACCCCCTTCATTACCCAAAATACAACTTCTGAAAGAATAAGATGTGTTACCTTCCAGAGCAAGGCACCGGGGTGGGCTGGACGACCAGATAAGGTTGTGTAAGCACTCGAGGTACTCGGACCCATCGAGTTTGAACCCGGGGAAGCAGCGATAGGCAATCACAGTCCCCACTGGGAAGGAGGTCTGGAACTCAGAAATGTTCACGTAGCCATTGGAGGAGGCCAGAGGCCTCAGGCAGCCTGTGAAAGGCAAAAGAAAAAGGGAAGGGCTTCACTCAGTCATCTCTGCACATCTCAAAGTCAAACAGAACGCGGCGACTCTAGGATTCCCCCACTGTGCAAAGGGCCCCACCTCTGAAGAATGAAGCACCTTGGTCTCGAATGCTCAGCCTCCACGTTCTACTTACCCATCTGTTTATAATGCTACATTCGCTTTTCCATTTGCAAATGGCACCAACAGGTCAGAGAAGTAGGGAAGAGGAAGGAGGGTGGTGAGTGTCTGACACTGGACTGGGACACACCCAGCCAGGTGGTTCCCACTCTGACTGCATCACATGAGGAGCTTTTAAAAGCCACCAATGCCCAGGCCCCATGCGTTGGGTCTGGGGACAGCCTAGGGATCATTACTTTCTCTTAAAGCTTCCCAGGTGATCTTCGTGTACCCACGGGGTTGAGAACCACCGAGCTGCCGTAAGAGGAAAGTGGTGCCAGTGGTTTCAGTGGTGGTGGGGGCGGCTCAGGAAGGTTCTGTCCCGAACTCGATTCCACTGTAGCAGATCGTGGGACAGAAACCGGCCTGAGGTGGTGCCCTTAAGCTTTTGAAACTCCAGCCGTGTCTTACATGAAATAGATGCGGAACCCTGTGATGTAGCAGTTCTCACACTTGAGAATGACCTGGAGGGCTTGGTAGGACGCAGACTGCTGGGCCCACGTGCAGAGCTTCTGTTTCAGTTTGTCCAGGGTGGAGCTGGGCTCTGGGATCCTACTCGGAGAAGCACGGCTGCCGTGAGTGCGCGCGTCGAGCACAGCACCCCGGGTGCTATTGGAGTGGAGGTGGGGCCCAGATCCCACACTGCTCCTTCTGTAACACATGAGCTGTCTTGTTGTTGTGAAGCCTTGCAGCCCAGTGGAACATGCCCACTGGCACAGAATCCTGTTGTGTGCAGGGCCCACTGTGATCACGGAAATTTCTTATTGCTTCAGCAGTTTCACTGGAGGAAATAATGACACTGCAGAGCCGGTGTACTTCCAGGGCAGAACTGATGGTGTGTGAAGTAAATCGTGCTTGACGGCAATGCCCGCGTTCCCTTCCAGGCACCAAAGACTGTGTGCATCACACACACGGCAGCAGGTGACGAGCCCTTCTCCTACTTCGTTCAATACCGCAGTATTTCGGAGGGACCTCGCAGCAAACTGCTTCAGCTGGTGCCTGAATACAGGCGAGGATGAGGCAGGTGGCGTGCCTGGGGTCCTGCGGTGCCGACACTGCACCGCTGTGTCCTGGGACCACAGCGCTCTGCGTGGAGCTCAGCCGTCTTTTTAGATAGTCCCATGCTCTTAGGTTTTTTTTTTTTTAGCTGAAAGCTGACAATGTTCACAGTAAAAGTGAAGTGTATGCGTGTTACGTAGGGGCCGGGGGAATGGGAACAAGGAATAAACAGAATCGGTCATTGAGAAAAGCAGATGAGCACGTTAATAGGAATAAACGAATGCACGAGAGCCCGGCGTGACTCAAACGAGCTGGCACAGATGCTTGTCCGCTCCTCCTCCTAGGTAGGAGTTGTGGTTCTAAGCTACTCACACAGATAAACTGGTTTCTCCCAAATAGAAACTAACTCGGACTCAGAGGGGGCTGTGATTCGTGCAGTTAATCGGAGGAGAAGGAAAGTTATGCTCACTCTTGGTTGGAGACAGTCTGGCCTAAATACAACAGTAGAAACCCGGCTTCGACTCAATCGCTCAATGTGATTTCCATTTGCACTTCTAGATAATGGAGAGAAGGCTCCTCAGGCTTCAGCCCCTGGATCTATAGGTGCAAATAAAAGTTACAGAATGAACTGTCACTCTGAGGGCCAATTATATTCCTCCTGGGGGCTCAGAGGGGTGGCGGGCTGTCTAAGGCGACTTCGATTCCTCATTCCCTGTGGTGTGTCAGGCAGGCGGCCAGGAAGAAGCTGGAGCAGTGGCAGCTCCAGCAGGCAGGACCCCTCCTTGCTAAGTGCAGAGGGGCACAGGGTGGCGTGGGGGGCAGGGTGCAGGCCAGGCCACCTCCTCTGCAGGACCAAGGGCGCCAAGGGGGAAGGAGAGCTGGGCTGGGTCTACACTGCTGTTGGAAGAGGCATGCCTCTCCAGAGGAGCCAGCTCTGTCGTTACAGACCTAGAAAAACTGTGTCTCGACTGGAATTTGAGTGACGGGGGAGGATTGCAAGCGTCCAGACAGAGCAACGGGAAAGCCTGGGTCTGAATGCTGCAAAATGACACCCCAAGAGGTATGCCAGAGCAGGATTTTTAAAAAAATCATTGGATGTGAGTACTACTCAGCCATTAAAAAAATAAAAATTGGTGAACTACCTATTGCATTATCCTGGATGGAGCTGGAGCCCATTCTTCTAAGTGAAGTATCCCAAGAATGGAAAAACAAGCACCGCGTGTACGCACCATCAAATTGGTACTAATGGATCAACGCTAATGTGCACATATGGAAGTAACATTCTTAGGGTGTGGGGTGGGGGGAGGCGGGGATGGGCAAATCCACACCCAACAGATGCGGTGCGTGCTGCCTGGGGGGTGGGCATGCTTGTAGCTCTGACTCCGGGAGTGCAAAAGCAATTTATGTAACCAAAGCGTTTGTATCCCCATAATACTCTGAAATAAAAAATCATTGGGGGGAAAAAGCATTCTCCTAAAGAAGCACACTGTGTTTAAGTGACACACACACCCCGACCCAGAAAAGGTGGGAGAACAACCGCGAACGTGGAAAGTATGAAGGCGGGAAGTGGCTGCAGTCTGAGGTGATTTTCTTCGCCATTACTCGGATCATGCCGGAGGACAGGAACGAATCAGCAGGTAAAAAAGTTTACTTGAATAAGTAGCCCAAGAGCCCAGGAGCCGGCTGCTCGTGCTGTAGACAGCCTATGAAAATGCGAGTAAATCATGTCTCCTTTAAAAATGCGACAGAGGCCGTGCGAAGCAGCACAGGCAGCGGGGCATGACGGGGGCCGCCCCGTCCTCCCAGTTCTGAACCTTCGTTCCTTCCAGGGGTCGGGACTCCACAGCTCTCACATAAGGAAATGGCGTATTTCCAAAGACGGCACACACAGCAATGTCGGAGTCTGCCAGAGGAGATTTCCCAGCACAGAGTTAACATACGTCTCAAGTTCAACATGCCGGTGCTTTTGGAGCGAGCGAGATTGCTCTCCTCTCGCCTCGCATTATGAATTATGCATTGGCTACTCGGTCCTTTGGTCAGAGTCACATGTCCAAAAATAAAATCGGAATTAATCTGAACTTGAGGGCTTATTTTCACAAACAGGGCCCTCTAAGTTGGCCCAGGCAAATGTAAAAAATGCAAAAGGATAAATATTCACTGTGTGGTTTGGATGAAATTTGAATTTGATTATTTTTTCTGCTCTTCATGCATTATAAAAAAGGATAACATTATTAAGAGAAAATGGCCTTGGTAAGATTGGCTTTAACTAAATTCTCACCACGACTAAGTATAATGCCCTGTTATTTCCATTTAATATACAATAGTTCATCATTGTGTTTCCAGCCCACTTACAAGTCCCCTAATTCTTAAAGTACTTTTGATATCTTAAAGCAAAGGAGGCATCCAACATGCTAAAGAAGAAGGTCCTTCCCGTGTATGCTTTCAAACGGGGCGTACGGCGCTAAGCAAGCTACAAGGAGTGATGATGGCGACTCTAATAACAGAGATTTGGCAATCACAGGAAAGACACAGCTGGTCCACGTGGGGTAGCTAGATGGCTTTGTTTCTCCCCACATCTCTGTCACTGTTAGAGAAGCATGCACCCAGTCTGCAACAAAGCCCAAGAGTAGAATATCCCAACTGAGAACTGCAGCGTCATCTCGTACCTTGACAGATGGGCAGATTATCCCATGTTCCATCATCGCGACATAATGAAACCAGGTTGTATAGGTCGGGGTAACGGATCTTGAATCCTTCATGACAAGTGATGATTAACTTATCTCCATGTCTATATGTCTTGTTATGAATCTCAGCATCTTCAATTTGGGGGATACGGCAATCTGAAATTTTTGTAAAAGGAATACATTATTTTTGGAATTTAAAAACAGTCGTGGTTAACAGCTTCCTGAGCAAGCTCTTACTTTCAGACCTGGTCTCACCCTACTCAGCAATCTGATAAATGGTACCTTGTTTGTCACTGGGCTCAGGTGCCAACAACAAGCAGCAGAGCCTGCTTCATGGACTAACAGGAAGGGGGGTGCTCAGAGAGGAGGACCCAGTGTGTGGGGATCCAATCACAAAAGGAACTTTATGTCCTGCCTGTGACACTTCACACCGTACAGTTGGTTGTATGAATGAGTTTGGAAATACGTGAAGACAGACAAGTGTTGGGCATTGACCTGAGCTACCTGGTTACGCACTTTGTCGTGTTCGTGGACGGTCTACAGCACAATGCAGCCCGCCAGGGAGGTCCCCACCGCCACCCACTCACACCACCTCTGCCTGTGGGTCCAGCCCAAGCTTGGTAAGAAAATACGCTTTGCAGAACAGCACGCAGGGTGGGCTCTGGGTTGCGTTTTCCATTAGCATTTCCCGTCCTCCTTATCTATTTTTTAAAACATAATAAATAGAGCAGTGCATACCATCGCCATCTCACAAAGGCTCGGAGCAAGTCACTGTCTCCGAAAAATGGAGTAAGAACAGAATGCTCATGTCTGGGGGGCCAGGAGGCCAGGCTGGGGGCAGGAGAAAGGGGCCCATGCAGCAGAGTGATAGAAAGATAAAATAAAATGAACATTTTATCAATTATCCACGACTAACTGTATCCACTTCCAATTCACTGTCCAAGCCACTCTGCCCCTTCCAGCCCAGCCCCGGCCCCTCCCACCCTAAACACTGCCTGACTGGTCCCATCTGGTTTCAGTCCCACCGTCTCGCTCCATCTCTGTGGGCACATCTCTGTCTAATGTGCCCAGTTTTATATGCATGTATGCTTGGAAGCATGACCTATGGATGGGTTATGTTCTAAATGTGCTTGTTCTTCATTTTTGGAAACAAGGCAAAATCCAAGAACAGCACTTTGTCAATCACAGAAACTTCCTCCAGAAATTTCTCAGTGCTTTAAAAGATTATAGGTTTCTCATCCGCTTTCCCAAATTCTATTGAATCTACAATATGGTTAGAATAGTATTAACAGGAACCCTGACCTTTAACTTGCTCTGAGCTTGGAACTGTCAGCTCTGAGGCACTAGGAACCCCGATGCAGGTGGCAGGGATGGGAAGGAGCCATGGCTGGGTGGGTGGGTGGTGCTGGTGGCTGGGAAATGTGGTGGCTTGAAAAAGAGCACAACCCAAGAACAATGAGGGGTGACTGGGCTGGGTTTACAGGGGAATCTGACACAACAGACTCCAGAAAACCGAACGTCAGTGATGAGAAAGACCCGGGCAGGAGGGGCTACCTGTGAGAGGAGGCCCAGCGCGGGAGGGAAGGGGCGCTGCCCACTGTGGCATGGGTCATGGAAGTCAGGTGCTTGCAAACCCAGGTCTGCCTTTTTCTCAGCCTTTGTCACCACCGCTAGCTTAAGGAACTGTGTCATTTACTCCCTCTGACATTCCTTCTGTTCTTCGAGACCTGTGCACACACCTGGCAAAGAGGAAGTGCTGGGGGGCCTTCTCACCCTCTGCCTGAGAAGGCTGCCAGCGCACAGCCCGTGGCACAGCCCTCCCCCGGGACACGTATACCAGGCCCCCTTGCCCACGGATCTCAACAGAGTCTCGGCTGAAGAACTGAGTTCTGGCTTTAATTCGTTTACAAGAGGTTCGAGCTGTGGAAATGGGTTTCGGACTGTTTCAGTTTAACTGATAGTTTTCCTGCTAGAGTAGGAATCCCCCCAAATCAATTCCAATCCCAGAATCCCAGAATATCCTGTGACCAGAGTCACAAGATAACTGACCACACTTTGCACACCCCTGCTGCCTTCTTAATGGAAAATGTGAATTACATTTGTCCAATGGCACTATACAGAAATTACTCACAGCCAATGAAAACACATTTATAAATGCATCTATCTGTAAAATCTTGGCTGTAAATAGGTCCTATGGCAGTCATTTATATGTCTAAACAACTTTTCGTGACTGACTTAAAACTTATTCAACTTATACCAGCATACTCAGGAAGGGTCAGCTATAGAGAGCAAAGTCAATGGGCAGAAATGTCCATCTAGACCTATGGACACACGGACACTGGCTGGGCAGGAGCAAAAGCACCAAGGGTGATCTCTCCGCATAGCGGTGTCTGATGTCGGATGCTCGGAACTTCTAATTAGAAATGCAAGTTTCCACAGCAGGAGCTGGGGCTGTTGAGCATATGATACAGGCTTTGAAGGGGATTCAAAGTCTCCAGAATCCCAGTAATTGGATACTCTGCTCACAAAGTCACCCTAGGGAGTGGGGCAGGGCCGATTTCCTATGTGAGAGGAGCCACACAGCAACTGGAGAGTGAGATGAGCGTTAAAACCCCATCAAGGTGGAGAGGACGGGAGGGGCTGTGCCCTAGGAGTGAGGACAAAACTAACGCAGACCAGTTGTTTTTTTTCCTTTTTTTATTTCAGGATATTGTGAGGGTACAAACATTTTGGTTACATTTTATGTCTTTGTCTCACCCAAGCAAGGGTTAGAGGCGTGCCCTTCCCTCCTACAATGCTCACCGCGTCCATTAGTTGTGAGTTTATCCCCCCAAACCCCTAATCCCTGGAGAATATTAATACTATGTGAACACCACAGTGTTAATCAGTTAGTGCCAATTTGATGGCAAGTACAAGTGGAGCCCATTCTTCTGCTCTTGTGATACCTCACTTCGGATAATGGGCTCAAGCTCAATCCAGGAAAATATGAGGTACTAGATCACTGTCGTTTCTTATAGTTGTGTAATATTCCATTGTATACATATACTGAATTTTATTGATCCACTCATGAATAGACAGGCACTTGGGTTGTTTCCACATCCCTGCAATAGTGAATTGTGCTGCCATAAACATTCGGGTGCAGATGTCTTTATCGTAGAATGCCTTTTGCTCTTTTGGGTAGATGCCTAATAGTAATATTGTTGGATTGAATGGCATTTCTATTTTTAGTTCTTTGAGGTATCTCCAAATTCTTTTCCACAGAGGTTGCACTAATTTGCAGTCCCACCAGCAGTGTAAGAGTGTTCCTGTCTCTCCACATCCTCACCAGTATTTGTTGTTTTGGGATTTTTTGATAGAGGCCAATCTCACTGGGGTTAGGTGATATCTCATTGTGGTTTTGATTTGCATTTCTCTAATGATTAGAGTTGTCCCCGTCAAAATCCCATCATCATTCTTTGGAGTGTCCTATTTTTAAGTACTCAGAGAGGTTTCTGTTATAAAGGTTTTAGAATGTCTGTTCTGTGTAGGGATAAGATAATAATCACCACCTTTCAAAAATGCATCTATCTACTGTGTTCAAGCTATTTTTAATATAATTTACATATGTGTCATTGAATATAATCCTGTAGAATCAATTTAAGTCTGTTTTTAGTGAAGGAAACTGTAGCTTGGGTAAATTAAGTAACAACTCATGGAGCTGGAGTTGGGATAAAAGTTGCCTGATTCCAAAGCCTGTGCTCTTTCCCTACACACACAGCAAACTTCTCTAGTCCACAGAAGATGGGTCACAATAATCAGCGGTCCCCAGTGTTTTTGGCACCAGGGACCAATTTCATGGAAGACAATTTTTCCTGGCGGGGGTGGAGCGTAGAGCTCAGATGGTGATGTGAGTGATGGGGAGAGGAGTGGCTGTAAATACAGAGGAAGCTTCACTGGCTGGCCCACCGCTCATCTCCTGCTGTGCGCAACCCCCTCTTCCTAAGTTTCATGGAATACAATTTTTCCATCGGGGGTTGAGGGGTGGGGAGGGATGCTCTGTGGCCTGATCCCTAACAGGCCACGGATTGGTACCGGTCCACACCCAGGGGTTGGGGACCACAGGGTTACAGGATCTCCTATGCCTTGAAAATCTTTAGTCTTGAGTAATTCATCTATGATGCTATTGTCAAAGAGACATAGACTGAGCAATAATGGGATACATCAACTACATTGGTATCTAACTTAGATTATTTAAACTTGCAACAAATTTTATCAAATTTGTGACTCCTCCAAAGACAATTGGATAATTGCTCAACACTCATTTTTCCTAAAATTTAAATCCACATCCATTTGACAAAATAATAGCTGGAAATCAGAGCAACACAAATAGAAAAAAATATATTCCTACAAATGTGGGGGTAAATATTTCATTGGGATAGAATAAATTGTGTGAACATTTGGAAGAAGAAACAGCCATAATATAATGGTTTAATTGAAATTATAATTCGTATGAGAAATTTACCAGTTGTTTTAGGGAGGGCTTTTCTTGCACGGTGACTTTAATTTTCTGGTAAGAAAAGAAAAAAAAGTACTTGCTATAAAAATACACAAAAAGGAAATACTAATATGTGATATTAATTTCATTTTATTTGAATGGAAATTACTTACCTCTGTGGAACTTTCCATGGATTCCTTAGGGGGAAAAAAGAATAATTAGCATTACTTGTGTGATTAAGCCTTAGGGTCATGCTAAAGTATTTGGGGCAATTAATTTAATATTCAGGGACCAAGCCACTACTACTGAGAAATTATGCCTTTTATTAGGAATTCAATAAATTAAAATAAAATATTTATCAGAGCCAACATTCTGTATCAAAATAATAGTACACAACTGAAAACATGTTCTATGTCAAAGTTTTCCTAGATTCTACATTATTCATACAATATCAAATGCCTAAAGAAGGTGGCAAGTGACACAAAACGTGATTCAACATAGGGCTGAGAGGTGAGCAGTAAACTGAGTCCTGCATATTCTTTCTAGAGGACACAAATACTATTTTTAAGTGGCTGTTGGCTCCCCATTCGAAACTGATACTTGCAGCTCCGTGAGGATAAAGTGTGTTTCCTAGAAACTGACTATGAAGACTTCAGGTTGTGCCTAATTAGGACCGCAAGGCTCATGGCCACCACCATGCCTCGTCCTTTCTCAGATACCTTTTCCCCTCATGCTTACTGCTTGGATATTTCTACCTCAGCAGGTGTTTCTTGTACTAATGATCTATGCAACTACTAATCCAATCGCTCATTCATCCCCTTTAAACAAGAGGTTCTTGAATGTTAAAGTGCATCAGAATACCCAGGTAATATTAATGCAGCTAGTCAAGGAGCAACACTTTGAGAACCACTGCTCTAAGCAATATTGATAGGGTTTTCAGGATAAAACCATATTGAAGACAGATGGCAGGCTCTTGATCTGACACTGGCTTGATTTAAAATACAATTTCCCCTGGAGTCTGATATATGCTGTCAAAGATCACAAAATAGGAAACCAAAGTACACTGCCGAGATAAGACAATTTCAATCTCCCCAAAATTGCATTGAGTTTGGGTAACAATAAACCATTTAATTGCTAGAAATCTGCTATTTCTTGATAAACTTGCTTTTTATTGATAAAAGAAAATATCTCTTACCTCACTAGATGAGCTTCTAGAAGATTCCTTGAGAAATAATAATTAATAATCAAAACCTGATGACCATAAGAAATCTTCAGCATTATTTCTTTAATGTTAGCGGTTATTTTAGATAGGCCTCGTATTACCTGCATGATCTTTAGTATGCTAGGTTAAAAGAATTGAAATAAAAACAATGCGATCAGGTTTCTCAACTGTTCATTATTACTCAACTTGGGGAAACAAGTGCAAGAAGTAAAAATCACCTTGTTATTGAATGGAAGTGTCTCAAGAGAATATGAACCAATTCAGGTGAGTACTACTACTAAAGTTGGAAGAGAGAAATTGTCATTTTTAAATCAATTATAAATCGCTTTCCATTTCACTAAAAGCAAAAGTTTACAGACTTTCCCATATGTCATTAACACGACAATATTACATATTAAAATATGAACAAAAATATTCATAGAAATAAAAATTTCTTACCATTTCATTCATATTATTTGGATTTCCTTAAATAAAGAAGAAAAACAATTAGATTACTTTCTCCAGAGCATTGTTTACAAAGTATTTTCTCTTGAACATTAAGGGAAAAATCCCCCCTCCATAAAGAGAAGCATAAGAACAGATTCATTTTCATTGTATGAACTTTGTATGAATTATATTAGAATTTCCCATTTGGTAATAAACATACAACCAGTGGTAAACTAGAATGTGAGCACCATGGGGTGGGGAAATTTTGCCTATTGTATTCATAGCATGACAAAGGCCTAAGGTAGTCTTCGCTGCATGTTTGTCAAGGAATGAAGGAATACACCAGATTAATTAAGGCATCATGTGAATAAATGTCTTTTCATTTATCAGAAAATATATACTACTAGGACGACTAATATGTTTTAGTAATGAAAACATACTGTTTCTATTATGAACACATTGATTTAAACTTAATTTCAAGAAAAAATAAACCATTGCTTATTAGCCTAAAGAAGAAAAGAATTTTAATACAAGAAAATGAAAATTTTAGGGGTTTTAAGAATGAAGACCACTGAATGACAAATTCTCCATTCCTCATGAAATCTGGTAATGAAGTATAGTAGTTGATTCATGCAAAAAATATATTTTCTTCAGCTCAATTATTCATAGAATTTACAAAAGGGAATGTAATTTAGGTCTCATTCTTTATAAATAATCTTGGTTTCCAAATTTGTTTGCCCTTGAATATATTTTACAAATCCAGCTTAATATTGCTCAAAGCATGACAATATTTTTACTTCACATTGTGCTATCGATGTGCAATCAATATATACCTCACAGGATGTGGAACAAACATCCTCCTGAAAAGAAAACAAAATGAAGAGGAGATAGATCATTTACTGAAATGCAATGTAATATATTTTGGAATATAGTGATAGCAAATAAAACACATTTTTTTTAACAAAAGAGTGCAGAATTGGAGAGGTAGTATAAAATTAATGGATCATTAAGAAGAAATTTTTTAGAGATTCTGGTTTAATTGCATGACTAACAAACAGTTAACACATCTTTTTTTGGGATCCTTTCTATATTGGTCCATAGCATTTTGGTAAAGCAATGAAACATCACCATTTTCACAATCATAGTTAAAATGCTCATTTTTGTGTGAGAAAATGACTTATATTTGACAGAAAAGATATCAAATATTAATAGATTAAAATAATTAAATTTTACCTTTGTTGGAGGATTGATCACATTGTTGTCCTGCTTAAATTTCTAAAAAATAAATAAATTTATTTTATAATCTTGATTAATGAAAAATGTTAAAATATCTTTATTTTAAGAAGTTGGGACTTACTTCCTGGGAGATGTTGATGGATTCCTAGAAAATGGAAAAATATGTTAATTATTTGCCTAAATTATATTTGTACTAGCTATAAGGTGTCTGTCTATACCCATCATCCAGTGGATAGTTAATATATTCAGTCTTTGCCTGAATTACAGAACAAAGTTGACCAAAGTTTTATTCTCTGTGTAACTCACTTACCATGTTGCAGACAGCTACCAGTTTCTACATTGTGCTTTGGGTCATGAATAACTGAAACAAAAGCCTTCTCAAATATTAACCACAATGAAGAAAAAAAGATTTTCTATTTCTTCTGTACAATTTCTACTTTTGTTTTTTTTTCTTTTTTAAGGAGTTGAAAAACATCACACACATATATATACAAGCACACATATATAAAGACTTAGTTTAGAGCATATCATATGTTTACTAGGTGAAAAAATTAAAGTGTCTTACCACACGGGAGGAGTGATTCTTCTTCTGTATGAAAAGCAAAAACAAATACAAGTTTCACTTTTATTGCTTATTTAAAATGTCAAGTTGTTTTTCTGTCTTGTTTATTTTGTTCTGTTTTTTGGTGGCAAGGGAATTTTAGACGACTGTTTTTAGGAACCTTTAGTTAAAGTTCCTTTGAAAAATTCCCTTGGTTTCTTATAATGTTAATAAGCAAATCGTTTTATACTTCAAATAAATTCTTGTTATGGCTTAATATACATGTATTTCTTTTAGAAGGTTGTTGGGTTTTTGTTTTTTATGCATTAATATTGTCACAGTTCAAAATATAATATGACATCTGCACGGATGTTCTATAGAATCTTAAAATGTTTTAAGACCATGGTTTTTATTTTATTTAGCTTATATTGTTAGAATTAAAAATATTGAGCAAGTGCTTTTGTCAAGTGGCAGAAAAAGTTGAAGATTAATTTTCTTAATATAAGTAACTGTCATACAAATTCAACTTTGTACTTATGTTTGGAACTGATTGTTGCAAAAGTAGCTTTTTTTTTTATTTCAGCATATTATGGGGGTACAGATGTTTAGGTTGCATATGTTGCCCTTGCTCCCCCCTCCCCCCCAAATCCGAGTTTCAAATATGTCCATCTTTCGGGTGGTGTGTATTGCACTCTTTGTGTATGCACATACCCGTCCCCTCTCCCTCCTCCCCACAAACCCATCCCCCCGCCCCCCAGCCCAACAACCAAAAGATGTTATTCATTTATGTGCCCATATTTGTTGATCAGTTAAAAACAAATTGTTGGTGAGTAAAAGTGGTGCTTTTTTTTCC